>JAVJIF010033765.1:0-124487 GCA_038442645.1 Agave tequilana
AAGCATCGATTTTACTATCTAAAACATTGCAAGAAGAATCATCAAAAATAATTTTAAAATCTCGATCCAAAAATTGACTAATACTCAAGAGGTTATGCTTGATACCATCAACTAAAACAATAATTCAATCAATAGAGATGAACCAACTTTAATATTACCTATACTGATAATGTTACCCTTTGAGTCATCTCCGAAGGTGACAGTGCCACCTTCATGATAACTTGATAGGGTTGCAAAATTTTTGATATCTCAAGTCATGTGTCTTGAGCAACTGCTATCAAGATATCACCGTTCCCTACGTCTTGGAGCCTTGGTGTGTACTTACATCAAATAATGAAATTGTTGATTTTGCTACCCATATTTCTTGGGTGCTATGACGTTAGTACTTCAAACCCAAATTTGATTATTAGAAGAATTTATACGATTAAAATAAAATTTAGCTAAGTGACCCTTTTGGCCACAATAAGTACATGAATAAACTCTACCATACATATATACATGATGTGTATGATGAGCATGTGAGACATGAGCATGCTTAGTGTGTGATTTAGAAATGTGAGCATGTGTAGCATGAATATGTTTCTTTGAAAAAATTTCTTAGAAAACATGGCATCTAATTTAGCCTTATCAAACTCACATTTCTTAGAACATTTCCCAATGTGTTGATTTTAGTTTTTAAAATAGTAATTTCATTTTCATCAATCATGAGAAACTTTTCTTTATATGAAATCTTGTATGCATCAAAATCTTTTTGTGTAGATAAAAGAGTGAAAGATGAATCATCTTTTTCTTTAGAAGGAATGATTATTTTATTTGAAGAACTTCATTTTTTTTCGTTTTTAGATATTTATTCTTTAGAAAATCATAATTATTTGAAAGTTCTACAAATGCATCTCCTAATTCATCCATAGTTAAATCACAATCATCAAGGGATAGTTCAGAAGTTACCTTAGGCGTGTTATCATTTGCCTTGATACACACGTTTGCTGTGTCCACCTCCTCTTCGGATTCACTTTCTGAATTTCATGTAGCTTTGAGAGCTTTCTTCTTAAATGGTTTCTTTGGCTTGTTTAAGGAAGATGACTTGTTTTTGATATCCGGACATTTGGCAAGATATGACTAGGTTTTCGATAGTTGAAACAGATGATTTTCTTTTCCTCCTTTCCTTGTCATCGTCTCCTATTGTTGATCTTTGCCTTATTGTACATCCTCCTTACATTTCTTATAAGGAGGAAAAGATCTTCATCATCTTCGTCTTCTTCATCATCATTAAAGATGGTGGGAGTAGACTTGAAGGCAATTGTCTTCTTCTTTTGTGGTGTCATTTCTTCTCTAGCCTTCCTCTCCATCTCATGGATCTTAAGGTTGCCGATAAGACCAATGAGCTCCATCTCTTCTTTATCATTTAACTCTTTCAATATAGTAGCTTTGACTTCCTATGAGGGTGGAAGTGTACGAATGACCTTCCAGATTTTTTGATCATTGTCAATGGCATCACCTAAAGAAGTAAGACCATTAGTTATTTTAGTAAATTTTGTAACCATATCATCAATGGACTCAATTTCATGCATAGTAAAGTTTTCATATTGGGAATATAAGATATAAATTTTAGCCCACTTAACTTGTGATGTTCCCTTATGAGTGACTACTAGGTGTGACCAAATCTCGTAGGCGGATTTGCAATGAATGACCCTAACTATGTCATCATCATTCAAAGCTTGAAGCAATGCATAGTGTGCCTTTGCATTGGCATCAAACTCCTTGGTGGCAATATCGGACCAAGTATTCTCATCACCAGTAGGTACACTAAAGGGTTTAGTCACCGCCTTTGCAATCCGGCTTCCTAGAGATTGTAAAAATACGGTCATCTTAACCTTCCATATGGGAAAGTTAAGGCCCTCAAACTTGGGAGGGGTCTTAATACCTTCAGCCATTTTCATTATAGTGGATGAGAATGAAGATGTCAATGAAATGATTAGCAATTAGGATCTCTCTAAGGTTGTTAAGCCAAAATCTAGAGACCAAGGCTCTGTACTAATTGAAATTACACCTAGGGGGTGAATAGGTGTCTACCTAATCAAATGAAAATTCAAGACAATATAATATGAAATAACACAACCGATCACTCAAAATAAGACTTGAAGCCGGATTTCCCATGAAGAGCTCTGAACTTCTCCTCGTGATTCCTCTAGATAAGAGTTGAGGTGCTCAATTGCTATCTTGTTGAGATGAACATTGATCGATAAGAATAAATGAATGATAAACAAGTAAATAAAGACAAAAAAAATTTATTCCGAGTTCGAGATTTATTCTGAGTTTGAGCCATCGCTCTATGTCCCTACCTTCACCACCTTGAAGAATTTCACTATCCACTATTGAATCCTCCACAAAGAGACCTTATAATAAGGAATTACAACCACTCAGGGTACACAACTCCCAAACTCAATCCTCTACACAGAGGCAGCATAAAACCAATTGAGATAACAAGTTCTGAGATCAAGAAATCACAAACACTCTCTTTGCAACTCTCTTACAAAAACTCTATAGAGTAAAATGTAAACTTGAAGCCCAAAAATGTAAGTGAGAGTGAAAATTAGAAAAGAAAGATTTTAAGAGCAGAAAAACTCAATTAAAACTTTGAAAATAAGAGCACAAAAGAAAACTTGAAATTATTTCTCTTTGAAAGCAAAAAATAGATTTTCAATAAATTTGTTGTTATGAAATATTCAATCCCAATGGCCCTTTATATAGGTTTTAGAAAAACACTTTTATAATAGTTTTACCAGATCTAAAAAGGAAGAAATTGACCCTAGAAATTCAAATTTTCACGTTTTAAAAGAAATATGTTTAAAAATAGGTTTAAAAGAATGGGCCGTTACTGCCAATCTGGCAGTCTGTCGGTCGACTGGTAATTCAAAAAAATTTGACCGTTGGCTCTTTGTCGACCATGTTTAACCGAGACCAAACTAGTTACAGTCGGTCGGTCGTCCGGTCGATCGTAATAAGGGACCAGTCGACCGGGAATATGCACAACATGTACACCCCAATTATAAGAGGTTCGGTCGACCATTCTAGCCTGTAATAGGCACGATTGACCGCCCGGTTGACTGACCTAGGCCAAAAACTAGGCCAAAGTAATTTTTGAAGATAAAAAATTCAAATAATTTTCTTTGTTTGAATTTTGAAAGAGAGAAGACATGTATAGCCATGAGATACAAGTTCTAAACTGAGATAGAAATTTTTAAGAAAATGTGGAACAAGTATCAAAACCAAACATGTCAAAACCATACTTTTGAAAATGTGCACTTTTGTGTGTGTATATTTTTGAACCTCAAAGCTATATTCTACTCTTTAATAAACTACTTTCTTACAAGATTCTAATTGACTAAAAGAATCTTCAAGCGGGATTCTCTAATAATGACGTTTGAGCCACGTTGAGTGCTTTGAGTTATGATCCCGTTCTTAAGTACCCTTGAGCTATCAACACATTCCTTTAGAGGAAGAAACTTGTTAGATCATCTTGAACCCTAAAATACACTCTTGAACTTGATTAGTACTTCATATGCTTTGTTATCATCAAAACACAAAACTGAGGATTATAACCTTTGGGCCAACATCATTAACAATTGGTATCAGAGCGATGGCTAGCAAGACGATCACGATAACCAAGTTTGAGGTGGAGAAATTTGACGGGAAGTCTAATTTCCTATTGTGAAAGATGCAAGTAACATTGTTGCTCGTGAAGGAGGGCACACACGAGGCCATGCTTGGTATTAAGAAGAAGCCATCGACGATGGAGGATGATGAGTGGAATGACATCGACTTTCGCGCAAAGGCGACGATCATACTGTGTCTATAGATGAGGTCCTTTACAACGTGATGAACGAAGAGACAACTGCTTATATTTAGTGTGGCTGGAGAGCCTTTACATGACGAAGAGTTTGTCAGACAATCTCTTCATGAAGAAGCAGTTATACAGCCTTCAGATGAAGGAAGGTACGCCTATTCTACAACATCTCAATACTTTTAATAGAATTTTAAGCGACTTGTTAGGTCTAGAGGTTGAGCTAGAAGAAGAAGACAAAACTCTTCTGTTACTCTCCTCTCTTCCATCAAGTTATGACCCATCGTGTATGGTAAACAGACTTTAGAGTTAGAAGATGTCAGGCAAATACTCTAGAAAAATGAGCTAATGAAGAAGAAAAATTCTATGGAGGAGGCCTCACAATTGTTTGTCAAGCGCCAGAGAGGAAGATCAGAGAGTAGGGGACCCAAAAGGGATCCAGAGTCTTCTAACATTTTTTCTGGCTACTTTTACAAGAAACCAGGGCACATCAAGAAAAATTGTATAAAATAAAAGGAGATGTTGAAGAGGAAAGGCGGTAAAAATCTTGATGGGGTGAGTACCAGTAGAAAGTCAGATCAAGTCGTGATTGTCGAAGAAGCAGATGAATATTCAAGTGATGTCTTGTTGGCTGAGTCAGGAAAAGGTAAATACTCAGATACTTGGTTACTTAACTCGGGGTGCACATACCACATGTGCCCAAAAAGAGAGTGGTCGTACTTACAAGTCTTATGATAGAGGTTCTGTCTTGATGGGAATGATGTCGTATGTAAGACTGTTGGCATCGGCAACATCCGTATGAGGATGTTTGATGGACAGGTTCAAACCCTCATTAACGTTCGATATGTTCCGGATTTATTGAAGAATCTTCTCTCGTTGGGAGCTTGGGAAGCTCGAGGGTACAAGGTTTTTGGTGCAGATGGAGGAATCAAAGTTACTAAAGGCTCCATGACGATTCTCAAAGGAGAACGGATAACAAAATTGTACAAGTTGACATGAAGTATTATTGCTGGTGATGCTTTAGCAGCAACAGAGAAGGAGGATACTACAAGACTTTGGCACATGGGTCTTGGATACATGAGCGAGCGATGTCTTCAAGCCCTGCACAAAAGGAGTGCTCTACCAGGTATCAAATATTGCAAACTTGATATTTATAAATTTTGCATTATGTATAGGGAACTTAGATAGCTTTCTCTACCTCTTCGCACAAGACAAAAGGGCTTGCTATATCTCATACACACGAATGTGTGGGGGTCTTTGTCAGCATTCATTTGGGGTACTAGGTGCTATGTTACTTTCATAGATGATTTTTCAAAGAAAGTTTAAAAATACTTCTTAAAGCAACAATCAGAAGTATTTTAGAAGTTTAAGGAGTGGAAAACTTTGGTTGAAAATTAGGCAGGACGGAAGGTAAAAGTCTTGAGGTCCGATAATGGAGGCGAGTATACCTCCAAAGAATTTAAAGATTACGTAGCAAGCAAGGGCATCAAAAACCAGCTAAGTATTATAGGGTGATTAGAACAAAACGGAGTAGCAGAGCGCATGAATCGGACATTTACAGAGCGTGCCCGCAATATCAAATTACAGGCTGACATGTCAGAAGGATTTTGGGTAGAGGCGGTGAATCATGTGAGTTATCTGGTAAACATGTCACCATCAACATCATTGATCTTCAGATCCTAGAGAAGATATGGCGAGGAGTATCTGTGGACTATTCAACCTTACAGATTTTCGGTTGCCCAGCATATAGTTTGGTTGATAGTCAGAAAAGGAACAAACTGGAGTCCAAGTTTAAGAGGTGTACTTTCATCGGGTTCACCAAAGGAGTCAAGGGTTTCAGACTTTGGATCCTGAGAAAAGGAGCGCCTTTACTAGCAGAGATGTGGTCTTTGATGAATAATCAATGTTGCAAGAAAAGTCAAAGATGGAGGATAAAGCGCAAGGTGGAGTTTTAGACAGTTCGGCAGACGCTCAGAAAATAGGAGTTGAGTTTTCAGATAGCCCTAAAAGGTCTGAAGAGTCAGAAGAGGACTCCTCAGATTTAGATGGAGACGACGAGGAGGCTACTCAAGAGCAACCTAGGCTGTTGAGACGCTCAGTTAGAGTTAAGTTGCCACTAATAAGCTATTGCTGGGATGATGATCATGTCTCTTTCATATTAGTAACAGAAATAGGTGAGCCTGATAGTTATAGGGAAGCGATCAAGGCAGATGACTATGGCAAGTGGATTACAATCACGAAGTAAGAGATGAAGTCTTTGAATAGAAATCAAACATGAACATTAGTCGCTCTTCAAAGGACTCTAAGGAAATAGGTTGTAGATGGATCTTTCGTAAGAAGGACAATGAACAGTACAAGGCAAGATTAGTTGCCAAAGGATATGCTTAGAAGGAGATTATTGATTACAATGAGATCTTCTCTCCTGTAATTAAATATACATCTATTCGGATGTTATTGGCGATAGTTGTTCAGTTTGATCTAGAGTTGGAGCCGATGGATGTTAAACATCGTTTTTGCACGATGAGCTAGAGGAGAAGATATACATGAAACAACCTGAAGGTTATATTCAGGATGTAAAGAAAACAAAGTATGTCTTCTAAAGAAGTCCCTCTATAGACTTAAGCAGTCTCCCAGGCAGTGTACAAGCGGTTTGACTCTTTCATGATCATGGCCAAATGCAACTGATGTGAGTATGATAGTTGTGCCTATTTTAAGCTGAGTGATGATCCGACATATTTGCTATTATATGTGGATGATATGCTGATTGTTGTGAGAAACAAGACACATGTTCATAAGCTTATAGCTCAGCTCAAAAAGAAATTTGACATGAAGAATTTGGGAGAAGCCAAGAAGATCTTAGGTATGGAGATCACTCGAGATAGAGGCTTAGGCAGACTTTGGCTATCCCAGGAGAACTATGTTCTCAAGGTGTTGGAGAGAACATGATAGATGCAAGACTAGTCACAACTCTTTTAGCAGGTCACTTCAAATTATCCTCCAAGCAGTGTCTACAATCACAGAAAGAGAAGGAGGAGATGTCTCGAGTACTATACGCTAGTGTGGTGGGATCACTCATGTATGCTATGGTCTGCACTAGGCCTGACTTAGCCTATGCAGTTAGTATAGTAAATTAGTTCATGTCAAATCCAAAAAAGCTACATTGAAAATCAGTAAAGTGGGTGCTACGATATCTGCGAGGGACTGCGAGACTAAGCTTGGTGTTTCAGAGATTGAAAATGAGAAAGCCTAGAAAACTACATGGCTATGTTGATGCAGATTATGTAGGAGATCTTGATCAGCAAAGATCTATGACAGGCTATGTGTTCATAGTAACTGAGTGCGCCATAAGTTGAAAGGTAGAGTTGCAAGATATAATTGCTCTTTCAATGACAGAGGCGGAGTACATGACTGCAATTGAGGCATCAAGGAAGCTTTGTGATTAAGAGGATTAGTTGAAACATTTAGTATCATACACGATTTAGTTCGGGTTCATTGAGACAACCAGAGTGCGATTCATCTCGTTAAGGATCACAAGTATCACAAGTGGACGAAGCACATTGATGTTGAAAAAAACACCTAGAGGGGGGCTGAATAGGTGTAAGTGCTAATCTAGAAACTAAGTGCGCTAAATGCGGAAGCTTAAAATAATATTGCAAACACACTTAGTACAATCAACAAGTGTAGTCGAATTCCCCGTGACGGGCTCTGGACTAACTCCTCTTGATTCCCCTTGAATGGGTTGAGGTGCTATGTGAAGCTCTTGTTGATTAAGTACAAGTGAGGCACACACAAACAACCAAGCATATAAGATGATATATCAATATGAATATATGCAAGGCACAAATGCAAGCAATATATGATATGAATGAAGTATGATGCTTTGCACAAAAAAAGAGAGAGAGAGAGTTGAGAGATATTGGATCAAACGCTAACACAAGGATATGTTTCGAGGTTCGAGCCCCTAGCTCTACATCCCCGCCTACACCACCGTGTAGGATTTCCAATCCACTATCTCCCACCGAGGGAACCTCTACCGAATAGGATTTGTTACAACACAAGGAGTACCGAACTCCTCTCTCAAACACCGCCTCACAACCGAGGGGTAGGCCCGTAGCCAAACAACAATCAACGCCTCTACCGAAGAGGGTTACAAACCAAACTCCACCTCTCACTAGAGGGAGCAAACCAATCACCCGATCACCTCTACCAAAGAGGGATACAACAAAATCAAGGGTGTTTACAACAAGTGGTTTCTTTCAACCACAAACAATCTCTCTTTTCTTTTCTCTTTTTCACAAAACAAGATCCTAATAGATTAGGATAGAAGATAAGCTCAAGTGTGCAAACTAGGTGTTTGGAAAACAAGCAACAAAGAAAAACTACTTGGGAAAACTCTTATAAATGATAGAAAATGAAAGCCAAGACAAATCTCCCAAAATACTTTTTTCTTTGATTTTTCCAAAAACCTAAAACAAATAAGATGAATTCTTTTTGGCCCAAAAACACTTTTGAAATCTTTTAAAACACTTCAGAAAACTGAGAATTTTTGCTCTTGAAAATTTTACTTAAAAACATGAAGAGATGGGGTATTTATAGCCCCATCAGAAAACTAGCCGTTAGGCTGATCTGGCAGCCTGACAGGCTGCCGGTCGACCGGAACGGTCGACCGCCAACGGTCTAAAATCCGACCGTTGGAGCCTCCGGTCGACCGTCCCGGTCGACCCAAACAAACAGAGAGCAGAACTCTCAGACCCGGTCGACCCTGACGGTCGACCGTCCCAGTGTCTGCCAAACGTGCACAGATCTGTGCACGTCGGTCGACCGTACCGGTCGACCGACTTCATCCCAAGTCGACTAGGTCAGTTGACTAGTCGACTGATTGAAGCCTGGAACAGAAATCTGGGTCAGAAAAACAGTTTAAAAATATTTTGAAAAATCTTTTAAGTCTTCTAAAAATTCACAAAACTTGTTTTAACATTTTATATTGAAACACAAACAAGTGATAAAAATTTCAAGATATATATCAATCATATTAATTCATTTTTGAGTCTTGCAAATTTTATCAAAACCAACACTTGTATTTTTATCAAACTTGATTTTTCAATACATGAATAGGAAAGTCAAAATAAGTTTGTTTAAGATGTTTAAGCATGTATGTATAACTAGAATACATCTATTATACATATAAACCATGTAAACTTGTTTTGATCAATCATTCATGAAAACCAATTCCAAAACATGAAAACGTGTGTGTTTGTGCACTTGAGCATATCAACTATACTAAGCTTTACAAATGGATCTAAAACACACTATCTAAACTATGGATACCTAAGTCTTCTTGATGATCTTCATCTTCAAGTTGACTTGCTCCAAAACTCCATCCATGGGCTAGGCAATGTGTGATCTTGAAGCTTTGGCCCTGGAATCACCATGAAAAGCTTCAAACACCTTTGTTGAAGCTAATCACCAACTAATATCTTGCTAATGATCTGAAACTTAAAATCACAAGAATATTAGTAAACATAACTACATGAGTTAATCATCATCAAAACTAGGGTGGAAGGCCTTTGGGCCAACAATCTCCCCTTTTTTGATGACAAAACTCATGGAGTTATATATGCATGGATTAAAGTTAAGCTTCAAAGAAGCTCCCCCTTAACTCATGCATAAAACAAATAAACATAAATATGCATGAATGACAATGCATAAACATGATGCTCTAGATATCAAATGAAATATTCAAAACAAAATATGTTCTAGAGATCAATTAACATTAAACTAAATTAAACATAATATATGCAAAAACATAACTATGCATATATAAATCATGAACAAATCATTTTGAGTTTATAAGATTTATATAATGCATGTTAAACTCACAAATAATTCTCCCCCCTTTTGTCAATCATCAACAAAGGGGTAAACAATCAAAACAATAAAATGAGGGGTAAAAATCTTTCTCCCCTTTTTGTCAATCAAAACAATAAAAAAAATTATGTTCTCCCCCTTTTTGTCTAAAAACAAAAACAAGGTCAATAAGGGGTGACAATCAATAAGGATATCAATTGAAAATATGTCAATGAAGCATCTTGATACCAATTGAAAATAAACAAAGATCAATAAATGTTATATGCTATATACATTCATGAAGAGGAAGATGCTAAGTTAGCTTCCCTACACATATGCATTACATGAAGGAGGGATGTTAAGCCCTAATTCACATAACACACATTATGTAATGCATAAGAGGAGATGTGAAGCTCCCCCTACACACGTGTACCACATAAAGAAGAGATGTTAAGCTCTTCAATACAAGATACACTCATCATGAATCTATATGTAGAAGAGATGTTAAGCTCTCCTTGCATATAGTCAATATAAATCAAAACTTTTGTATTTTTCTTTAAACAAAATTTTTAGATACCAATTTAAAACACAAGACATCTTGATATCAAAAGATAGTATATATTTTTTTTAAGCCAAATAAACAATTGAAATGACTATTTTCTATCATAAAGTAAGGGAGTGGAAATACAAGTACCAATTGAAATATGAAGAACGAATTTTCTCCCCCTTTATGAAATACCAACAAAAACTATGCGTAGGCTTGTAATAAGATACCAATTGACAACTAAATCAATTGAAATAAAGTTGAAGCTCAAACTCTAGCATAAACAAAATTTGTGCTCAAGATATAGAAATATAATAGCACAAATAAAACAAGTATATGTGTATGAAATAGAATGAGTACCAATCACTAATAGATGATACCAATTGAAAATATACATACACAATAAACATATGAGTATACAAAAAGATCAAATGATACTAATTGAAAGAGTTCAATGATACCAATTGACATAACAATAAGTTTAAGTGTATACATCATATTACTACCTCCCAATCATGGTTCAAGTTTTAAATGATTTTCACTTTAAAGCATTCATGAACATGATCTCCCATCCAACCTCCCATAAAGGGTAGGGGTTTTCAAAAATAGATTTGAAAAATAAGCTTTGTTTGAAAAACTCTACCAATAGTGAAGAATACGAACTAGTTATAGGAAAAACTTTTAAAACTAGTACGAAATCCTTCAAGTAAGGAATAAAACAAAATTGTTTTTCATAAAACATGAAATCCACATGATAGTCAACACTCAAGTCAATGAAGCATAAATATGTCTCATGAAAACAAAACATGAGTAAATAAAAAAAATGTGAGTGTACAAATACAATGTGAAGAACATGATCATGAAAATATACAATTTAGCTCAATATTCCTTTAAACAAGAAAACACGAAAATATAAAAATCATCTAAACTATTTAATCTTCAAGGCATATGTATGTCTAATACAAACTAAAGTATACATACATATCCAAAACATAAAGAGTCCACAAATTATATATGCATGAGGGCACGTGGCTCAAAAGGATAAACATGTATATCTAATAGTTTGGATAAGATAGACATATACATTAAGTTAAACAATTAAACACAAAATCAAGAAAAAACTAAATCTTCACTAAAACAAATTTCATTTCAAGGTATATGTATGAATTGTCAACACAATAAGTATACATACATATCCCTAAACACAATTGAGTCCATATATAGATTTACATGAAAGGCAAATGACTCAAGGGGTATACATGTATATCTTAAAGTTTGGCAATACAAACATAAACATGAAGTGAAACACACAATCATAAAACAAATCCAAAAATAGGAATACAAGTTTAAAATGCATGAATCATCAAAACTAGACTATACTAGCACATCTAATGAGTTCAAATAAGCAATCAAGCCCAAACATATATAGATTTATTTGTGGCCCACTATATGCACAAGTATATACCTAGTCTTAATGAAAACTAACATTCAAACACATATTCAAAACATGAAGCATCAAAAATAAGATAAAAATTAACATGATAAACTTAAACATGATTACTATGAATATTCACATGTTGTTAGACTTATGATGTACATGATAGCTAATCAAATATGAGAACACAAAATAATAATCCATATTAAACATGGGTGTCTCAAATACCATACATGTATGTCAAGAATCTAATTAACATGGCATTTTCATACTAATACTAAACAATGAAACATGCTATAAACAATGAATATTAAAAGTATGTAAACAATAAATAGGAGTTAGGAATCGTTACCAAAACCTAGAAGGCAACTCTCCTTGTCTCCAAAATATGGTGGTCCTCTCCACCAAACTTCCCTTGAAAGTGATGCATCCAATTGATTTCCTTTAAGTACGGAACGCATCCACTCCAAGGTATGGCAACTCTCACGTCATGTGAGAGCCCACACCTACATTAAACAAAGGAGGGGTGGTTTTTGGTACCCATACTCTTTTGGGTCCATGGGGGTTAGTCCCTTCTCTAACCCAAACAAATTTATTTGCTAAATTAAAAGTATGTATTCTATCATAACAAAATTTACCAAGGTGGCCCTTACGTCCACAATGTGTACATGTGTACACATGAGCATACATGGTGTGATGGTGTCCGTGAGGAGCATGTGTATGCCGTGGAGGGTGTGCATGAATAATAGATGGAACTTGTTTCTTTCGAAACAAAGATTCCAAACGTGTATGCCCAACAACACATTGGCTCAAAGTGGAGCCCAAATAATCTACACTCTTCTTAATCATGGAAATATCATTGTTAATCAAAGAAGAAGTGTGGCATGCAATAGGTGAAGTGTGTGATACTACACTAGCATGGCAAACATGTGCATCAATCTTATTTTGCAAAATAATATTTTTCTTCAAACAAACATCTAAATCATTTGAAATAGAAATAATTTTATTTTTCAAGGAAACATTTTCTTTTAAAACAAAATCTACTTTAGAAAACAAGTTTTCATTTTTCTTTAAAATAAGATGGCAATTATTTTTAGATTTTAAAAACTCATTTTCTTTAAGTGCAAGTTCTAATTGAGATCTCAATGAATCCCTTTCATTATAGACCTCAACCCTCTCTTGCAAAGCAATGTCAAGTCTAGAATGCAAATTTTTATTTTCATTAACAATTCCTAGACTTTTCTTTTTCAAAATCTTATATTTTTCTATTAATTTTTCACAAACTATGGATAGTTCTTCATTCAAAGCATGTGCATCAATCAATTCATCACATGAAGAACTGGAATCAAAACTATCTAGTTGAGTTTTCGAGTGTACCTCAAGGGAGTCATTCCCTTGGATCATATGGCATTGTTGCGGCTCGGATTCATCTCCACTAGATTCTTCCTCCGGTTGGATTGGCAATTGAAGCTTGGAGGTGGTGGTGGTTGTCAAGATATTCCACACTGCAAAGGCGGAATCAATGTTAGAAACACGTATAAGATAATCTTTAGGAAGTGTGCTTCTAATAGCCTCAAGGGGTTGAGCATTGGCCCCTATATGCTTGCTATCACTAAGGAAGGATTCCTTGGTAATGGCAAGGTAAACTTTATGTCCTAGGGTTTGTAAATAAACAGTCATTCTAATCTTTCAATCAACAATGTTGGAAGGGTCAAAACTAGGTGGGGTCATGAAGTCTATGGTAAACTATATGAGTGTGCAAACAAGCAAATGCAAACAATAGATTAGCAAGAAATGGATCTCACTCCTAGGATGTTAAGCCTAATATCAGGAGCACTAGCTCTGATAACAATTGAAAAAAACACCTAGAGGGGGGGTGAATAGGTGTAAGTGCTAATCTAGAAACTAAGTGCGCTAAATGCGGAAGCTTAAAACAATATTGCAAACACACTTAGTACAATCAACAAGTGTAGCCGAATTCCCCGTGAAGGGCTCTGGACTAACTCCTCTTGATTCCCCTTGAATGGGTTGAGGTGCTATGTGAAGCTCTTATTGATTAAGTACAAGTGAGGCACACACAAACAACCAAGCATATAAGATGATATATCAATATGAATATATGCAAGGCACAAATGCAAGCAATATATGATATGAATGAAGTATGATGCTTTGCAAAAAATAAAGAGAGAGAGAGAGAGAGAGTTGAGAGATATTGGATCAAATGCTAACACAAGGATATGTTTCGAGGTTCGAGCCCCTAGCTCTACATCCTCGCCTACACCACCGTGTAGGATTTCCAATCCACTATCTTCCACCGAGGAACCTCTACCGAAGAGGATTTGTTATAACACAAGGAGTACCGAACTCCTCTCTCAAACACCGCCTCACAACCGAGGGGTAGGCCCGTAGCCAAACAACAACCAACGCCTCTACCGAAGAGGGTTACAAACTAAACTCCACCTCTCACTAGAGGGAGCAAACCAATCACCCGATCACCTCTACCAAAGAGGGATACAACAAAATCAAGGGTGTTTACAACAAGTGGTTTCTTTCAACCACAAACAATCTCTCTTTTCTTTTCTCTTTTCCACAAAACAAGATCCTAATAGATTAGGATAGAAGATAAGCTCAAGTGTGGAAACTAGGTGTTTGGAAAACAAGCAACAAAGAAAAACTACTTGGGAAAACTCTTGTAAATGATAGAAAATGAAAGCCAAGACAAATCTCCCAAAATACTTTTTTCTTTGATTTTTCCAAAAACCTAAAACAAATAAGATGAATTCTTTTTGGCCCAAAAACACTTTTGAAATCTTTTAAAACACTTCAGAAAACTGAAAATTTTTACTCTTGAAAATCTTACTTAAAAACATGAAGAGATGGGGTATTTATAGCCCCATCAGAAAACTAGCCGTTAGGCTGATCTGGCAGCCTGACAGGCTGCCGGTAGACCGGAACGATCGACCGCCAACGGTCTAAAATCCGACCGTTGGAGCCTCCAGTCGACCGTCCCGGTCGACCCAAACAAACAGAGAGCAGAGCTCTCAGATCCGGTCGACCCTGACGGTCGACCGTCCTAGTGTCTGCCAAACGTGCACAGATCTGTGCACGTCGGTCAACCGTACCGGTCGACCGACTTCATCCCAAGTCGACTACGTCAGTTGACTAGTCGACTGGTTGAAGCCTGGAACAGAAATCTGGGTCAGAAAAACAGTTTAAAAATATTTTGAAAAATCTTTTAAGTCTTCTAAAAATCCACAAAACTTGTTTTAACATTTTATATTGAAACACAAACAAGTGATAAAAATTTCAAGACATATATCAATCATATCAATTCATTTTTGAGTCTTGCAAATTTTATCAAAACCAACACTTGTATTTTTATCAAACTTGATTTTTCAATACATGAATAGGAAAGTCAAAATAAGTTTGTTTAAGATGTTTAAGCATGTATGTATAACTAGAATACATCTATTATACAAATAAACCATGTAAACTTGTTTTGATCAATCATTCATGAAAACCAATTCCAAAACATGAAAACGTGTGTGTTTGTGCACTTGAGCATATCAACTATACTAAGCTTTACAAATGGATCTAAAACACACTATCTAAACTATAGATACCTAAGTCTTCTTGATGATCTTCATCTTCAAGTTGACTTGCTCCAAAACTCCATCCATGGGCTAGGCAATGTGTGATCTTGAAGTTTTGGCCCTGGAATCACCATGAAAAGCTTCTAAACACCTTTGTTGAAGCTAATCACCAACTAATATCTTGCTAATGATCTGAAACTTAAAATCACAAGAATATTAGTAAACATAACTACATGAGTTAATCATCATCAAAACTAGGGTGGAAGGCCTTTGGGCCAACAGATGTGAGGTATCATAAGTTACATCAGTAGGTCATGGATGAAAAGGTGATCGATTTGGTAAAGATGAGCATGAAGAAGAATCTATCGGATATGATAATGAAGACCACCCAGTAGAGAAGTTCAGAGCATCTCTGAACTTCATCAAGATTCTCCAAAGATAAAGTGGCGAATGGGCTTTTGAGAGGGAGCCACTGTGAAGTCACAAAAAAGGGGAGACAGTAAGACGAATGAAGCAGAGGTCAATTTCTACTGAGGGACTCAATGACCATGAGTCAAGGTGGAGATTGTTAGTATTTAGAGTGTATTATAATCATTGCAGAAGAATTCAAGTTCTGGCAGTTTTCTAATACGGCTTCGTCCTCATATTCATTGGAGAAGAATTCAGGTTCTGGTAGTTTCTTAATACGGATCTATCTCCTATTTTGGTTTGGTATGGGCTCTATTTCTTTAAGAAGGTGCTGATTTAAGTTCGTGTTAGACTAGGATCATCCTAAGTGCCTATATAAACTCCTTGGGGGTGGCCTTTTGATGGTGTGTCAAGAATTCAAGAGAAATTCTATTTTCCACCATTGAGAGTTGTGTGAGAGAGAACTTCTTATAACTTTTATATTTTATTCTCTGTTTTCAATAAAGATTTCTCTTCTCCTCCCAGTAAACATAGGCATATTGTCGAACCATAGTAAATCTTATGTTCTTTGATCGTTTGGAGATTTAGTTTTTAATTGCTTGCTAGTTGTAAATCTTCTATGCTTTTACTTTCATTGTCGAGTCTTTAACTCAGTGTTTCTCTATTATTTGATCGGTGATAGATCATCAACACTATATTGGTTCGTAATTGACCCAATGTTGTTACTCTAATCTCAGTGATTGGCGTGTTGGATTCCTCCAGAGGGCACAATTAGTGGTATCAAAGCTTCTTATGTTCGGCCAGAGATCGTGTGTCGATCCCAAGAGCATCGTAGTCTGTTCGGCAAAAATCGTGTGTTGATCTCGGAGCTGGATTGGTTTTGTTCGTTGAGATCAATTTGGGTGGAGTAGACCATTCGAAAACTCATCTAGGATTTCCCTTTGATGTAAAAGTTTGATCTTTATTTTGTTTGGATCTATTTTTTCATTAGTTTTTCTCATTATAGTTGGTGTTTTCTGGAGTAGATGGCTAAGGTTAATTCGTCCATGGTGAAGATCGTGAACATCCACAGTTAAATATTAATGTGGTGAAGTTCGATGACATGAACAACTTCGCTATGTGAAAATGTGGGGTGATGGATGCGTTGAACGCGCAGAATTTAAAAGACATGCTGCTTTAACAAGAGAAACTAGAGGAAACTTCAAAGAAGAATTGGGATAAGATAAATCGGATGGCGTGTAATATTATTAGGTCTTATTTGACACAAGGCATCAAGTGCCATATGATGACATAGACTCTGCAAAGAAAATTTGAGAGATCCTTGAGAGCAAGTATTTGACAAAGATCATAAAAAATCGCTTATATTTGAAGAGGAAGCTTTATTGCTTCCAGTTGAAGAATAGAATCTCCATTAGCGAGCACATGAACAACTACTTGAAGCTTTTTGCAGACCTAACTAATGTGAATGAGGTGATTAAAGATGAAGACAAGGCATTGATTTTATTAAGCTCTTTTCTGGATGAAGAATATAAAACATTCTCGTTCTAAGCTTGATTAATGGTGAATCTTCACTTAGGTACTATGATGTGTAGGCTGCTCTTGTAAATAACGAGGTGAGCTGAAATGACAAGGCGTTTTCTTTTAGTAGCTCAACAGCAAAGACGTTGACTGCAAGTGGAATAAGTTTCAATCATCAAAAGGGCAAGAAAGACATTGGTAAATCTAAGATCAGTTATCGCGAATTAAGAAAGAATCAGTGTGCTTTCTGTGGGAAAAAAGGATATTGAAAAATTGGCTCAAGAAGAAGAATTAATCGAAAATAGAGGCAAACTTCATACTGGAGGATGATGGTACTGATTGTGACTCGTTGGTGTTTTATTTCTATTACTTCTGCAGTTTGCTACTCATAAGTATCTGAGTGAATTTTGAATATGAGCGTTACCTATCACATTTGTCCTAATGGGACTGGTTTCCTAGTTTTGGAAAAGTAGATGGAGGCTTGCTGTTATTTAGAGATGGTCACACATGCCATATTGAGGGGATAATTATAGTTCGCATCAAGATGTTCGATGGAAAGGTAAGAAAGTTGCAGGTTGTGAGGTATATTTCTCAGTTGAAGAAGAATCTTATCTCAGATTGATCTTTGGAAGCGCAGAGCCTGAGAGAGACTCTTGGAGAAGGTGTTCTCAAAATGTTTAATGGCTCATTGGTTGTTTTGAAGGGCATTTGACGCAACAACTTGTACTACTTGAAGGGTAGTGCAGTTACTGAAAATTTGACGGCTTCAGAATGTTTAGATGATGATTCTATCAGGTTATAGCATATGAAGCTCGGACATGTTGGCATAGATACTTTGCAAGTTTTGGCGAAGTATGAACTATTAAAAGGTGCAACTAGCTGCAATTTGAAATTTGATGAACGTTGTGTTCTGGAGAAGAGGACAAAGGTGAAGCAGGAGGTCTTCTTGTTGTATTCACATTGAAGTTTAGGGTCCTACCAAGATTACATCGCTTGGAGATCATCGGTACTTGTCTCTTTCATTGATGATTTCTCTAAGCATTATTGGGTATACCCTATGAGACAAAGTTTTCAGGTCCTAAATTTATTCGTGAAGTTGAAGAATTTGATGGAGAAACAGACTGACAGGAAGATCAAAATGCTCCAATTTGATAATGTTAGACAGTACAAGAGGGATCAATTCCTGCATTTTCCCAGAACAATAGTATTGATATACACTTCATAGTTTGAAAAAAGATTAGGGTGACTGAGGAGTTGAACCGTACCTTACTAGAGTAAGGTTCAATATTTCTTGTCTAATGCACATTTAGACAAGTCATTTTAGGTTGAGGCTTTGAAATATGCTAGCCATCTCATGAATAAGTTGACATCCTCTGCGATAGAGGTAAAACTCCATTAGAAATTTGGTCAGGTGGATTGCTCAAGACTATGGTTTGCTGAGGATATTTGGATGGCCTACCACTTTCATGTCAAAGAAGGTAAATTAGATCCTTGAGCAAAAGAAATTGTATTTTTGGGTGTCAAAAAAATTTGAATGTGATTGAGTTTCAACCTGCAAAGAAAATACAGAATAGAAGTGCAAGTTCCCAATACTACCACAATAACAAATGGATATGCGGGTCGTGATCCACAAGGAGAGACTAGCGATGGGAGCTTTTATGTAAGTTCGTTTCTTTTTAAGTTTACAAAAATATGTTAGGAATTTCTTCTCAGTTTTAGAAAAACAAAAACAAAAAGATTAAGTTAGAAAATGTGAATAAGATGGTAAAAGAAAAGATGATGATGATGATGTTGTTGTTGTTTTATTTATAAAAGAAAAGAAAAAACTAAATAAAGAGGAGAATGTTGGTTTTGGAGTAAAATTCTAAACTAAGAATTAAAAGAAAATAAAAAATTCTTACTTACCTCTTTCGTTCTCAAATACCTTAGATCCGTCGCTACGACTTACCTAGTCTTTGAAGGCGATCAAGCAAGGCGTGTAGGATCTTTTCTGTTCCCGATCTATACTATGAATAAAAGGGTAGGCTAAACTAACAAAGGAATGGTTGTTCATCACCATAGGACATCAATGGTACTTGCAATGGCGAAGCAGTCTCGAGACTATTGGATTCACTTGGATTACAAATACATCAGAGGAAAGCAAATAAAATCAAGAATAAAGAAGAAAGAGTAACTTTCAATTCAATTGACAAACAAGGAAAGAAAAGATATATACTTATACCGATGTCACTCTCAGTACAAACTCCTTTCTTATTCCTCCATGAAACTCTTTTCTCTTCTCAGTTATATAAAGAAAAATAAAAATTACATTAAAAGAGAGCCTAGATTAAACCTATACAAAAATCTATTCTACTTTCTACTTAATCGTCCTTCTGCCTCTGATGTGTGGGGTATTTATATGATAGAAATGGATAAGAAAACGAGTCGAAAGATAGGGAGAGCTAGCTATTTCTGAATTTGAATCCTCCCCTTATCTCTAAACTTGATATGATGTGGATATTCAATTCTGATGTGCAACTTGTTGGCGTGTTGATTACTGAACATAACTTATCAAATGATAGAATTAGAAACAGTGATCAACGTAATTGTTGTAACCCTTTAAGTCATCTTTTTGGATCATCTTGAATCATCAGATTTCAGTTTTGGTACCGAAGTTATGATTCAAATATTAAAATATATCCAATCTGAATCTAAATTACTTCATCTCATTCATTGATCTTCTCTCTATCCATTATCCCTTTGGATTTTAAATTTCAGCTTTAGATTCGACGATCTATCTCTTTATCCTCAGTGAAACTGATAGGGTCTTCTTCTAATTCGTTTTTTCTTTAAATTTGAATGATATTATCTCATCTGATATACCCGGTCTTCAGATAAGATGGTCTTTAGAACTTTGAATTTGAATCGATCCCCTTTCTCTTGAACTTTTAGATTTACTTGGATAAATCTATCTATCTCTCTTTTTTCTTTCTTAATTACCCTACACGCTATTAAATATGAAAATACACTAAAATCAGAGTTTTATTTAAATAAAAATGCATAAATGTGACACATATGATATGAAAACATGCAACGCACGTGTGTGATCACACCTCCACACCTATTTTTGCTCGTCCTCGAGCAAAACATCAAAACTAAACCTAAGAATTTATTAGACCACTTTCGCAGGTCACGCGATTGTACTAAGCATGTGCAATAAGCTATTAAACCTCTAAGTTACCCCTAGAGGACGAGTTTTGTCTCGTGAAAATTTTCAGTGGATTGCACCTACAAAATTCATAAAAAAATAAAAAGAAACAAAGTGTTAGTATTTTTGAAAAGCATTTTGAAAAATAGAGAAAATATTTAAGTATTATTGTAAGAGTTCAAGTAATCTATAAGTTATAAGAAAGTCAATTTTTTCATTCCTAAACTTAGTCTCTATTCAAAAACTTGTTATCTATCAAGGTAAGGAGTCAAACTGTATTTCTCATCTAGTCTATTACTTTACCTTAAGTCATATGCACCTTCGTAACCGTGAAATTTTAACTAAAGGTTCTTTTATTCTAACTCTTATGCCCTATTTATTTATTTTTTTATATTTTTGGAGCTATTATTCCTTAGTTTTATTAGGTTTTCTAATTTGCCCATGTAATGAGCCTTTAATCGGTGACTCCCAAACAGGATGATCTTAGGGCATCGAGTAAGAAAATACCCCAAGAACTTAAGGACTCAAGCAAACAAGATCACAAAAGTAAGAATTTTATTATATGGATCACTTTTAGGCGTGAATACTTATACTTTATGAGGTACAAATAACCAGCTTAATCAGAGGATTTTTTATATAAATACATATATTTTTTCTTTTTTTTATGTAAGGCATAAGAATCTTTGTTTTTAAACCCTAAATATGTAAGTAAATAAAGTATGCATATTTCATCAAGGTAAAAATCAAGACTAAATTACTTTTTCAAATTTTATTTCTAACTATAGAAATCAAACAAATAATCTTATTTTGACCAAGAATAAGAAATCCTAATTATGTTTCTCCTATTTCTTAAAATTGACTTCATTTCTTACAAAAAATATGTCAAAATATTGCTCTCTTTTCAACTTTTTTAAAGATAGGAAAATGTTAATTTTTTTATTTTAAATATAAAGAAAATCTATGTTATATTAGAACCCTCCTCCACACCTATCTCATGCATTATCCTCAATGTATGAATGAATGCATATATGCATGAAAAAGAAGAAAGGGAAGGAAAATATTATCTTAAGGTGGTGGTTCTGGTGGTGGTCGGATTGGGTCAAGCGTTGTGACCCAATCAAGAAAATGTAGTGGTTCACAGAACCCACCTTTATTGACCTCTTTTTTATGTACATAATTACAATCCCCCAATATGAATAGGATCATGAAAGATCCTATCATGAAACTTATTTCTTTTACATGACCAGTCTTGAAAAATCATCACTGAGTCATTATGGTCAATACCTATGTCCAATAAAAGAATGTGACTTGGTGGAATGGTTGACTTAGGCTCAAGAATGATAGGTTCAGGAACTAATACTAACTCGAGAAAATCAACTTTGGGTTCGAGAGTTAGTTTTAGTTCAAGAGTTGAGTCCAAATCTAAGAATTGAAATTCACATTCTTTTTCCATCAATAGAATGTGACTATCCAAAATTGGGGATTCAATTTCTAAATCAATTGGTACGGGAATAAATGTTGGCTCAGAAAATTAGTCCAAATTGGGTAAGGATACCGGAGTCAACATAAATTCAAAGATGGGAATTGAATCATAAGGTTGGGGATCGGGGTCACAATCACATTCAAGTTCAATCTCATTAAATGAAAAACTTGTCAATTTGTCCAAGGTTTAGAATTGATCAAGTTCAAGTTTGTGTGATGAAATTGAATCTTCGTCAAAGTCTTCAAGATTCCATGGTTCTTTATTTTCATCAATATGGCTAGAAGTATCGGCAATAGTCAAAGATTGAATAGGGAGAGTTTTCTTATTCCTACGCATGTTTTCCAGTTGACTAAGTCTTACTTTTATCATATTTAAAGGATCACTTTGGAATTGAATTATGGATTCCGTACTCTTTTCTAAGTCAGTATGTTCTTCTTGAAAAATAGAGTAAGGATATTTGATTTGAAAATTTTGACGGGATTTTAAGTCTTCTAGAATTTTAATTCGTTGCTCAAGCTCTTCTAAGACTTCCATCCTCTTTTCTCAGTCAATTGATTCTTCTAATGGTCGTTCGGGAGAAGGAGTATATAAAACTGGATGTTGGTAAGGTGGTTGACTATATGACTCGGGGAGTTGTATCCCCACTAATTCTATGAATAGTGGTGATGATTGTTTCAGCTGTCACGCCCCGCTTCCCAAAATACGCTGGAGCAGAGATGCGGCATGAGTCGGCGACGCATATACGCAAGAAAAATCCCTCACATATACGCGCTAAGCCTTAAGTAACCCGAAACAAGCTATAAATTTAAACTGTAATGAATACTGAATACTGCAATACCACATATAAGCAACCACGCATGATATCATATGAATCAAGACTGGAATAACAGCTGAACTGATATAACAAGAAACAGGAAATGATACGAAGGCTAGAAAGATAAAAGTACCAGAATAGAATAGGGAGAAGCTCCAGCTATTCGCGAAGCGTACAGCCTCAACGAACACCTGCACATTAGAAACAAACCGTCCAATATCTGGACGTGCAAATCCAGGGTCGTCAGAACGCGACCATGGTGAGTGTATGTATAAAGGGGAAAGAGCTCGTGCATATAAACATGTGCATAAAGAAATATCAAGAACAACTGAAGATATAAGACAACTGAATAACATAATAAAGTAACTGAACTGAAGTATAACTGATAACAGCATGAACAAAGATATAACAGCTATCACATCTGTAAACTAACAACTGATATAAAGGTCAACTATCTCAAATGTAGACTAATAGCTGATGTCTGATGTGTAACCTATATGTCACTAGTCTGGTTGGTTATTATTAACCTAACTAATGCAGTACTTAGCTGTGTCCCATACCACAGCCGTTTTCCCACATATCAAACAATGTTATCGTTGTTGTAACTGCCTGCCAATGTAGTGCATGTGTTTTGGAAGAGTACCGTGCATGCCCGGTACCACGGTCTAACACCCCTGGCACTGAACCAGGACAAGCCGCAAGGCTCTGACAACTGAAGACCACAGCCCCACACGAAAAGACAACTAGTGTGGCGCCGTAATTCGGGCATAGCTCTGACAACTGACAACTGAATGGGTAGCCAGTACTACCCTGGTTCCCCATGGTTGGAACCCACAACTCGGTACCATAAGAATCCTTCCAAAATACACGACATGCATCATCAGGCAATTACCCCTTGTTCCCCGGGTTATGGTGTCTTTTATTAATAAACAATCAATGTTATTTAATATGTAATAGTAACTGATATCTCCAACAACTGCTGATGTCAATACTAGCTGATAATCTGACAACTGATGATATCTGACAACTGTGATATCTGACAACTAATATCTGACATCTGAATAGAATACTGGAGATATAGCCACTAACACAGTAGTGCCACTAACAACTGGTGTCACTAACAACTATAACTGGTACAGATCTCTGCCAACTCATATAACTCTGAAGTACATATCTTATGATCATCAACAAACAGTCTCGCCAACTGATAAACTGATAACTGCTATAAACTCTGGATACATCATATAATCAACAACAAGTAATCTTACTAATAAGTGATAAACTGGTAACTGGTAAATCCGAAGTACAAGATCATTAATATCAACTTGGTCACTATCACACTAGCTTAATCTCTACTAACTGAAGTGATCCAGTCTCTAACATCTTAACAAGTCCACATCAATACTCAAATGAATCATAAGGTATATCTCCGAGAGCAATATGTCAACACACACCACAATCATATCTGAATAGGGAACATCCTCTAAGAAC
Organism: Agave tequilana; assembly: GCA_038442645.1. Classification (NCBI taxonomy): domain Eukaryota; kingdom Viridiplantae; phylum Streptophyta; class Magnoliopsida; order Asparagales; family Asparagaceae; genus Agave; species Agave tequilana. The sequence continues at coordinate 24,165 of JAVJIF010033765.1, forward strand.
ATCGTAACAAGTCAACAATAATATCTGAATGAATCATCACCAATAAAAGGATATCAAGTCAACACATACTGAATCATATTTAAATAGTCAACATCCTCAACAACATGTAATCTAGGATATCTACATCTTGGTACCCAACATTAATAACATGTCATCTAACAGATCCCAATTACCAACAATGTCAATCTCATCTCAATATCAGTCAGGCTCCAATAAAAGGAATATAGATTCTGGATAACTTCTAACTCAAGATCAATCTAAAGCACAACTCAACTAATCCAGTCATATCTGATATGTCCTCAAATACTCAACTAAATAAGTCATATTCAATAACTGATCATCATTCAATGTAAATATCATAAGTCCCAGATCAATCCGAAGTCACTACAACCAATTCATATCCCAATAGTCACGTGATCAATAAGCATCAGTACAAATTAAGTAATCTGATATAATAAACTGTTGTTCCAACATCTATCAATAATCAACACTTAGTCCACTCACTCTGACAAACTATATCTGATTCATAAGGCTACACAATACCTTCTTCTATTAATATCAATTATGATATCCCCACACGACAATATATCCTGTACATGCAGCTAAGATCTATCATGATCGAATCATTATCACCAATATATATCTCTAGAGGTCACCTACAATCCATCCATATCCATCACATAACCCAAGGTTAATGTCTACAATCCAATAAAGGGCTACACCAATCTGACAGGTCAACATTAGTCGACTAGGTCAAGTGGATAGGTCGACTAATCCAACTGCTAGTCGACTATAAAGGTGTCCAAGTCGACCAGCAGAGAAATACAGAGACCCAACACTTATTCTGGAAGCTATACTAGTCGACTAGGGACTGGGGTTAGTCGACTAACAGAGGTGTTAGTCGACTAATAACATAGGCAAGTCGACTAACCAAGCTCTGTCAATCCGAATCAGAGGTACACTGAAACCTAATCTCCCACACAATAAAATATGTATATGTAACCTCTCTTGCACATATCAACATACATGATGTCCACATTATTCTATGTACACAATTAAATCAAAATATAATCAATTACATATAAAGAAACGGAACCGAAAGGAGTAAACACTCACCTTGGGGAATCTGCACGTTACCGGGCAAGTCGCCGTTACGGTCGCCGTGGCGCCGCTCTTCGCTGTCGGACTGCATAGGACGGTAGCCAGGGTCCTGGGGAAGACCTGGCTACAATCTGGAGGTCTCGCGCTCGCCGAAAGGGCCTGGAATCGCCGCTCGCTCGCTGCCTGTGCTGCTGGTCTGGTTCTGGATCTGCTGTGCGCGTCGCCGGGCGAGTCGCTGTCGCGGTCGCTGTGGTGTCGTTCCTCGCCAACGGACTGCATGGGGGGGTGACCAAGACACTGGAGAAGGTCACCGTGCTGGTCTCCGGCGACGGCCTGGCGTGGATCGGGAGAACGACCTGCTCGCTCGCCGCCTATGCGCTGAATCTGGGTCTGTTGGCGCGCTGCTCTTCTTCCTGGGCCGTGTACTGATCTGCTGCCCGTCTCCTCGCTGTTGTGGCTGCTGCAGATGTTGCTGTGGAGTCCGGGAACGAGGGGACAGGGCTCTGGGCTGCCGCCGCGCTGCCAAGGGACTGTCGGAGGCTGGCTGAACTGCTGCCACCTGCTGTTGCTACTGCTGGTTGGCCTGGGGGCCGGTCTGCTGCGCCATCAGGAAAGGAGGGGGCTGTGCGGCAAGGAAGAGGTCCAGGGCTGCTGTCCAGATCTGCAGGAGGGAGAACAGGACCTGGTGTGCTGAATGTCGCCGACGGCCATGTAGAGGAAGGGCTGCAATGGGATCCGTAGGAAAAGTGCTGGACATGGCTGAAGGAGAAGCTCAGGCTGCTGGGGTTCTGGTACTGTTGTGAAGCCAGCCAAGGGAAGATCCGGGTGCTCCGGGGTGGTTTGCAGGCCATGGGGGACTGCCGCAAGGGAGAGGAGGTCCACCAGGTGGGGGGTTTTGCCGGAGAAGAGGGGAGTTGCGGCCAGGTGATGAGGGGCGGCTGTAGATGATAGGATTAGTTTTTGATTAGGTTTAGGTCATTAGGTTAGGATTATATATAGTAGGGTGTTATTGGGTATTGGGTTAACTAATAACGGGTTGGGATCTAATTGGGTTTGAGTCCAATAGATGATTGGGCATGCTAATGGGTAGGATCACCAAGTAATAGGGTAATGGCAATAGGATCCAATAGGTGATTGGGTATAGATATCGGGTATTGGGTCAAGGCTAACAAGAAGAGCACCACCAAGATTAGCATTAACACTAATACGAATATCAAACTAAATAAACAATTAATAGTAACACAAATAATATTATTAAAAATAATTAGCAACGAAATGATAATAGAATATCCACTATCCATAATATTAACAACTAATGGCAATGAAGCAATAATAATAATTAGCAAAAGAAATGTCAATAATAAATAGTGGCAAACATAAAATCCAAATTACCATTTACTATCCGAAAATAATATGCATACTCAACAATAATAATCAAGAGAGAAATAGATTAACTTGATTAGTTAAAAATATTCGATAAATCAAAATAAATATTTTGGAAAAATGTGAATACTGCATTACTAGGTAGGGATCTTACAGTCTTGTTCATAGTATTGGGACTGGGGTATATATTGATTCGGATAAGACCAATCCGGCATACTTAGTTGGTTAAAGTTATGATATGCCAGATTGGTAATATCCGAGTCAAAAGAGGTCGGAGTGAAATATGAATCATTATTTGCATATGAATAATTGTAATTATAATATATATCACCAAGATGTTAAAAACAAAAAACAAAAACAAGCAAACAAGCAAACAAATAAAAAGAAAAAAAAATCTAGCCTAAGTTAGGGTAGACCTTATACCTAGACGGCTCCTAACTTGTTAGACTGTCCACAGGGGTATATTGCAGAATCTGGCCACAAGTTAATCGGTCAGGTAGGGGCAAGATTGGTGGGAGGTACCCGCGCATAAAAGTGATGGGCCTAATTAAGCCAAACCACCAACCTTCGAGGTTTCGCCTCTCAATCCCCAACCTTTGACATTGATTTGGTAAGAGTCAAATTCTAATCAACTTCCCCCTTAGATTAGTATCCTATTGAGTCCGAGATGTCCCTAGGGCCAACGTCTACTTAGTTTTAGTTAGACTTGATTTACTGAGTGAGGAGATTGTTTGTGGCTTAAAGAAGGGTAATGACTTTCCCACTTTATCTTGTTTATAGGACAAGCTCTTAAATCAATTTAGTGCAACGTGTACATGTATATGAAAAGCAACATTTAAGCAATATAAATAATTCAAAAGTGTTCCTATACTATATGCTATGTACACGTACCTTTGCTCCAACACTCTTCAACAGTAACGTAAAAGATAAATGAATCAGACACATGCCTAAATGTAAGTCTAAACTATTTTTAATATTTACAAAGAATCACTTTACTGTTGAATTAAATACAGTGTGCAAAATAAATTAATAAGAAAATCTAACACATGTAGAAGCTATATTTTGCAGTGTGAGAGCATCTGCAAAAAGATCAATTAGTAGTCTATCACAAATGCCGTGGAAACACGGCTTTTGCCGCATTTGCACGGTACAATCATGGGCTCTGATGCTCTACCTTCTTTGGCAGAGCCACAAAATAACAATATGTCAATTGCAGCTCTTCAATTCCTGAATTCATCCCTTGCACACAAAAACAAAGAAGAAAAGATTAAATTATTTAAGTAAATCGAAAAAGAAAATGAAAACTTACTGTCCCTCCCCGGCAACGGCGCCAAAATTGATCGAGTTTCAACCTGCATAGAAAATACAGAATTTCAATAATATAGAACAGAAGTGCAAGTTCTCAATACTACCGCGATAGCAAGTGGCTATCGGGTCGTAATCCACAAGGAGGGACTAGCGATGGAAGCTTTTAAGTAAGTTCGTTTCTTTTTGAGTTTACAAAAACATGTTCGGAATTTCTTCTCAGTTTTAGGAAAAAACAAAAAGGTTAAGTTGGAAGATGTGAAGAAGATGATAAAAGAAAAGATGATGATGTTGTTATTTTATTTACAAAAGAAAAGAAAAAAAACTAAATAAAGAGGAGAACGTTGGTTTTGGAGTAGAGAATTAAAAGAAAATTAAAAATTCTTACTTACCTCTTCCGTGCTCATGTACCTTAGATCTGTCGCTACGACCTACCTAGTCTTTGAAGGTGATCGAGCAAGGCGTGTAGGATCTTCTCCGTTCCCGATCTACACTATGAATAAAAGGGCAAGCTAAACTAATAAAGGAATGGTTGCTCGTCACCATAGGCCATCAAGGGCACTTACAATGGTGAAGCAATCTCGAGGTTATTAGATTCACTTGGATTACAAACACATCAGAGGAAACCAAATAAAAATAAAAATAAAGAAGAAAAAGTAACTTCCAATTCGATTAAATAACAATGAAAGAAAAGATGTATACTTATTGGTGTCACTCTCAGTACAAGCCCCTTTCTCATTCCTCCATGAAACTCTTCTCTCCTCTCAGTTACATAAAGAAAAAAATTACATTAAAAAAGAAAAAAGAACCTAGGATAAACCTATACAAAAATCTATTCTACTCTCTGCTTAATCGTCCTTCTATCTCTGATGTGTGGGGTATTTATAGGATAGAAATGGATAAGGAAACGAATCAAAAGATAGGGAGAGCTGGCTATTTCTGAATTTGAATCCTCCCCTTATCTCCAAACTTGATTTAAGTAGATATTCAATTCTGATCTGCAGCTTATTAACGTGTTAATTGCTGAATATAACTGAAAACACCTAGAGGGGGGTGAATAGGTGTATATGCTAATCTAACAATCTTTTTGAAACAAGAAATGAATTTGAAGCAATTATGAAATGCACACAAGATATATCACAAGGTATGAAAGAATAGCAATAACACAAGCAAGAAAGTAAGAGCAATAGAGAGCAAAGAGAAAATCAATCGCAAACACAAAGTATTTGTTTCGAGGTTCGAGCCACCACTCTACGCCCCGCCTTCACCGCCGTGAAGGGTTTCCACTATCCACCGAGGACTTTACAAGGTCTACCGAAGACCGGAGTACCGAACTCCACCACTTACAAACCTCTACAGAAGAGGTATCTCAACAAGAACAAGAAGAAGGAACAAGTAGCCAAGTGATCACCAAAAGGATCACAAACTTCTTACAAACTTTCTCTTTACAACTTCCTTATAGAATGAGGATGGGAATTTTGGCTCTAGAAGTGTAGTAAGAAAAACAAACTCAGTTGTAAATGAATCTTGCTTGAGAACACAACTGAAAAACAATAGCCAAGAATGCAAGAGAGAATTGAGAGCTTTGAAACTTTTTCTTTCTTTTGAGAACTTGTAAACTAGGGATTTTTCTTGGTATTTTAGCAAGAGACCTATCTCCTCTATTTATAGGGAGAGAAAGGGATTAAAACACATTTTAATTAAGCTTATTTGATCCCAAAATAATCCCAAAAACTGAAGAAAGTTCTGCCAAAAAACAGATCTAAAAAACAGATTTCAGAATTGCACCAAAGAGGAAAGAGCCGTTGGGCTCTGGCAGGCTTGGCGGTCGGCCGTCCCGGTCGGCCGTCAGCCCTGCTGGCATATAGCCGTTGGGCTCGGGTCGACCGGTTGGCCGACCGACAAAAAGAAGGAAACACAGTATTGAATAGGCAGTCGGCTGGTTGGCCGACCGACAAAAAACAGAGAGTAGAAGTTTTCGGTCGGTTGGCCGGTCGGCCGACCGACAGACGTGCACGAGCGTGCACGTCCAGGACACAGGATCCGGTCGACCGGTCCGGTCGGCCGGTCCAGCCTGACATAGAAAAACTGAGAGGAATTTTTGGACTTTGAAAATTTTTCAGAATAATTTTGTAGGAAAATTTTACTAAGTATCATGCTGGAAAGATAGAAATGCATGATATAAACAAGATATAAAATTTGTAAATATAGAATCATGTATAGAGACCAAGGCATGAACTTTAAACAAAACATCAAAACTAAAAACTGTATTTTTGAAAAAATGTGTGTGTGTCCTAGAGCCAATATTCTACAACCTCAAACTTTAACAAACTATTTCTTACATTGGTTTTAATTGACTACAAGGTCTTCAAGTGGGCTTCTCCATATGTGATCTTGTAAAGTTTGATACTTGAGCCCGAAATGAAGTGACTTGAGTCAAAAACACCTTCCTTTAGGGAAGAATGCTCCTAGAATCATTAAAACCCTGAAACACACTGAAACAACAAACATGATTAGTACAAATAACTATATATGTTTTGTTATCATCAAAACACACTAAAACGGGTGATTGTAACCTTGGGCCAACAATCTCCCCCTTTTTGATGATGACAAAACATATAGTTATTTTAAACATGGGAAAGGAGCATGGAAGCTCCCCCTCAAATTATGCTATGTATAAAAGAATGACTATGTATAAAAATGAATGGCTATATACATAAAGCATAAAACACAATGCACAAAACAAAATCCAAAGTGCATAAAAACTTAAAACTCTAAAGTTAAAATAAACTAAACTAATAAACTAAACTTTTTCTCCCCCTTTTTGTCATACATCAAAAAGGGTAAACAAAATAAGAAAATGTTCTTTCAAGAATCTATAATACAAACATTCAACTCACCACAAATAAATGAAAATCTAGCATAGTCTAGAGGTTTTGTAAAAATATCGGCAAGTTGAAAATCGGTAGAAACATAATCAATATCAATATCACCTTTCTCATAATGATCTCTAAGAAAGTGATATCTAATGTCAATGTGCTTAGTTTTACTATATTGATTTGCATTTTTAGTCATATGAATAGTACTAGTATTATCACAAAATATTTTAATATGATCAAAATGCAAATCATAGTCAAGGAGAGTATGTTTCATCTAAAGAACTTGTGCACAACAAGCTCTGGCTGCAACATACTCTGCCTCGGCGGTTGAAAGGGCTATCGAATTTTACTTTTTGGAAGACCAAGAAACAAGACAATTACCAAGAAATTGACATGTTCCACTTGTACTCTTCCTATCTACCCTACAACCCGCATAGTCGGCATCCGAAAAACTCTTCATTTTAAATAGTCCGGTTTTCGGATACCACAAACCCATTTCAATTGTGCCCTTAAGGTATATAATAATGCATTTTACCGCTACTAAATGAGACTCCTTAGGACATGATTGAAAACGAGCACAAAGACATACACAAAACATAATATCCGGCCTACTAGCCGTCAAATACAATAAACTACCAATCATGCTACGATAAAGCTTAATGTCTACACTTTTACCTTGTTCATCCTTGTCAAGCTTGGTGGTTGTTGCCATGGGAGTTTTGCTAGTTCTAACTCCTTCAAGTCCAAATCTCTTGATAAGTTCCTTTGTGTACTTGGCTTGATTGATGAAGATCCCATCCTTTCTTTGCTTGATTTGGAGACCAAGGAAATAGTTGAGCTCACCCATCATAGACATTTCGAATTCTTCCTTCATGCATGATTCAAAAGCTTGGCAAAGGGTTTCATTAGTAGAACCAAAAATGATATCATCCACATAAATTTGCATAATAAGAATATCATTGTCTACATGTTTTGTAAACAAAGTTGTATCAATTTTTCCTTTCTTAAAACCATTTGAAATTAGAAATGAAGAAAGCCTTTCACACCAAGCACTAGGGGCTTGTTTTAAACCATAAAGAGCTTTGTCAAGTTTGAAAACAAAATCCGGATGTGTAGGATCAACAAACCCGGGGGGTTGTTCAACATACACCTCCTCTTCAATAAATCCATTTAAGAAAGCACTTTTCACATCCATTTGAAAAAGCTTAAAATCTTTATATGAAGCAAATGCAAGTGTCATCCGTATGGCTTCAAGCCGTGCTACGGGTGCAAAGGTTTCATCAAAATCGATACCTTCGATTTGATTGTAACCTTGGGCAACTAACCTAGCTTTATTCCTAACAACGTTACCCGACTCATCCAACTTGTTCTTAAATATCCACTTAGTACCAATTGTTGGTCTATCGTGGGGCCTAGGAACAAGGTGCCAAACTTGGTTGCGCTCAAATTGATTGAGTTCCTTTTACATGGCTAGCAACCAATATGAGTCGGCCTCGGCATCGAGGACGCTTTTGGGTTCAACATGAGAAATAAAAGCATAGTGTCCACAAAAATCATGAAGTTGAGAACGAGTAGTTACCCCTTGAGATACTTCACCTAAAACAAGGTCCTTGGGATAATGTGGATTGTATCTCCAATCCTTTGGAAGTTGTTGAGTAGGCTCCACTTCAATTCTTTGAATTTCATTTCCTTGAGCCTCTTGATCCTTAGTTGCACTTCCTTCATCATCCTTTGGCATGTCTGTTGGCCCAAAGGCCTTCCACTCTAGTTTTGATGATGATTAACTCATATAGTTATGTGTACTAAAAATCTTATGTTAATTAGTTTCAGATCATTAATCAAGTTATTAGTTGGTGATTAGCTTTAACAAGATGATTTGGAAGATTTCACTTGTTGATTCAAGAGCCCGAGCGTCAAAGATCATATATAGCACTTACTCGGTGGATCAAAGAGTTTTGGATCGAGTCGGCTTGGAGATTGCGCTCTACAAGAAGACATCAGTACCTAATTTAGTTTTGTGTTTAGATCCAAATTGTAAAGATTAGAATAGTATGATATGCTCAAGTTCACAACACACATGTTTCATATTTTGAATATTGGTTTTCGATTTTTCCGTTTTTGGTTTAACCGATCTTGGTTTCATGAATAGATAGATCAAAACAAGTTTACATGGTTTTATGTATAGTAGATTCATTCTATATACATGCATGCTTAACTTCCTAGACAAACTTAGTTTTGACTCACTTATTCATGTGTTTTATGTTTGGTATTTTTAACAAAACATATTTTGGAATTAAAGTCAAAAACATGGATATATATATGTTTCATGTATATAGGATTATATCCATATACATCATGCCTAAATGTTGTTTAATATCATGTTTTTGTAATTGGATAAGTTTTGGACAAAATGTATTTTCAATTCAAAAATTCAAGTTTTAGAAAATACAGTTTTTAATTTTTGGTAAAAATGTTAAAACACAAAAATAGTTTCATATGCTTGATATTTGAGTTGTAATGTTTATCACATGTTTTATATCAATGCAAAATGTTAAAACTATTTTTGGGGATTTTTTTAGAAGAGATAAAAGATTTTTAGAAATATTTTTAAACCCAGTTTCTGACCCAGACTGTGGCTGATAGGCCAGGTCGGTCGACCGCAACGGTCGACCGAACCAAGGGCCAGTCGACCGTTGCGGTCGACTGACGTGCACAGCCCTGTGCACGTTTGTCAGACAGGGCCGGTCGGCCGGTCGGCCGACCGGATCAGAGAGCCTTGCTCTCTGTATCTGGGCGGTCGACCGAGCGGTCAACCGGACAGAGAAGTCTGCTCTCTGTATCTGGGCGGTCGGCCGGGCGGTCGACCGAGTTTGCCCAACGGTCATATTTATGACCGTTGGCGGTCGACCGGCCGGTCGACCGCCAGCCTGTTAGGCTGCCAGATCAGCCTAACGGCTAATTTTCTGTTTGGGCTATAAATACCCCATTGAAGAGAGGTTTTCTCTAAGATTTTTAGTGCTAATTTTTTCTGATTCTCTAGTGTTTTCACAGCAATCAAAAGAAGTTTTTGGGCTTTAAATTGAACAATCTATTTGGTGTTTTTGTTAGGGTTTGGAAAATAAAGAAAGGATTTTTGGGAAAAGATTTTGATTCAATTTCTTCATCTTAGTTTCTAGTTTTTCCCAAAGATTTTCTTTGAGTTTTTGATTTTCATTCCTTTGGTTTTCTCCACACTTGAGCTACATCTACTATCTTATTCTATAGGATCTTTGTGTGGGAAAAGAGATTGTTTGTGGTTGTTATTTAGACCACCAAGTTGTAAACCCTTCATTTGCTTGGCTTTGTCCCTCATTGTGTTGAGGAGGTTGTGCATTTGGGTTGTATCCCTCAAGTTGTGAGGTGATCCTTGTGTTGCTTTGTGGTTATCTCTCAAGTTGTGAGGTGATTGTTTGTTGGCTTGGAGTTGTACCTCAAGGAGGAGGTTGTGTTTGTAAGGTGAGGAGTTGGGTACTCCTTGTGATTGTATTGCCCCAAATCCTCGGTGGAGGTTCCCTTTGTGGGAGTCCTTTGTGGACAAGCTAGTGGACTTAAAATCCTTCTGGGTGAAGGCGGGGATGTAGAGCTGGGTGCTCGAACCTCGAAACATATCTTGTTGTTTGCGCTTGATCCCTTGGCTCTTACTCTCTCTATATTGTGCCTTGCATCTATTCATATTGTTCATTCATATTTACTTGCTTGGCTTGTTTGAGTGTGCATCTCTTGTAATTGCAATTAGTTTTTAAATTCCGCATTAAGTTCATTAGATTAGCATTATCACCTATTCATGCCCCTCTAGGTGATTTCAATTGGTATCAGAGCCTTCGCTCCTGATATTTAGGTTTAACCACCTAGGAGTGAGATCTTGGTTTGCTAATCTTCATTTGCATTGTTCATTTGCACACATTTAGTTTGCACTCATGGATAGCCCTCCTATGTTTGATTTTTCTAGACACGATTTTTGGAAGGCCAAGATGAGTAGTCACTTAAAAAGCGTAAGACATCTAGTTTATCAAGCCACTACTCAAGAATCCTACCCTAATGCTAGCAAGCATAAGAAGGCCAATGCATTAGCACTTAAGACACTTAGAGCATCTCTTAATGAAGATCTTCTACATGTGTTTGATCATTATGATTCGGCTTTTGCAGTTTGGAGCATATTGTCTTCTCCCGAGCTACCAAGGATTATCAATAAGTAGAGGAGATCTAGGAGAGACAAGTCCGACGAGCATTGCCTCATGGTCCAAGGGAAAGACTCCCTTGAGGTACAATCGGATTCTCAACTAGATGATAGCTCTAGTTCCTATTGCCATGGTTGTTTTGAAGTTCAAACATTGAATGTGGAACTTGCTCAAAAGTTTGAAAATTTTTGGAAAAACATGATTTGTTGAAAAAGAATAATCTTGAACTAAAAGAAGAAATGAAGGATTTATGTTCAACTTTTGAATCGATTTTGCAAGAGAAGGAAGAGATTACTAGTGAACGTGACTCACTAAGATCTCAACTAGATCTTGCCCTAAAAGAGATTGATGTTTTGAAAAGCAAAAATGATTGTGATGATGTTGTGAAAAACAATGAGGTTCTATCTTCTAAATTAGATTTTGTTTTAAAAGATAACCTTGTTTTGAAAAATGAAATTGATTTCATTACTAAAGAATTGGATTTAGTTTTAAAGAAAAATGAATCTTTAAAAATTGATATAAATTCTCATGTTTGCCATGCTAGTGTAGATTCACCTAGCACATCTATTGCTTGTTCCACTTTATCTTTAAGTATTGAAAATGATATAAATGTTTTAAAGAAAAGTGTTGATTGTTTGGGCTCCACTTTGAGCCAATGTGCTTTGAATCATACACGCTTGGAAACCTTGGTTCGAAAGAAACAAGTTCTGCACACCCTCCACGGCATACACATGCTTCCCACGGTCACCACCATCACATGTATGCCCATGTGTACACATGTACACATTGTGATCGAAAAGGCCACCTTGCTAGATTTTGCTATGATCGTTTACATATTGAAAATTTAGCAAATAATCTTGTTTGGGTTAGGAGAGATACTAACCCCTATGGACCCAAAAGAAAATGGGTACCAAAGACCACCCCTAAAATATTTGATGTAGGTGTGGGCTCTCGCATCACGTGAGAGTAGCGGTGCCTTGGAGTGGATGCGTTCCGTGCTTAAGAGAAAACAAATTTGGATGCATCACTTTCAAGGGAAGTTTGGTGGAGGAGAACCACCATTGGTTTGGAGAACTAGAGAGATGCCCTCATCGGTTTTGGTATCAATCTCTAACTCCCGTTTACATTTGCATACTTTTCATGTTCATCATTTTATAGCATGTCATGTTTCATTGTTCATTATGATTATGCCATGTGATTTAGATTAGTGATATACATGTGTAGTTACTTGAGACACTCATGGACCTATCTTTGTGTTCTCACCTTGTTTTTAAACTAATATGTATGTCCTAAATCTAATGCATGTGCATGTACATAATGATCATATTTATGATTTTCTTCAATGCTTAATGTTTTGATTAAGATGTTATATGCCATGATTATTAGAGCTATGATATGCATAATAACTCTAATAGCATGTGGATTTACATAATGATCGTTTTATGTTTGTGATAATGATTTGTATCCCGTTTTATGCTTAATGATTTGATTACTTGTTTAGATGTTAGTTTTCATTAAGACTAGAATTTATACTTGTACATAAAATGGGCCACAAATAAATCTTTATATATGTTTGTGCTTGGATGCTTATTTGTACCCATTAGATGTGCTAGTATAGTCTAGTTTTGATGATTCATGCATTCTAACTTGTTTTTCTCATTTTGAATATGTTTCTATGATCATATGTTTTAACTTCATGTATATGTCTATCTTGTCCAAACTATTGATTATACATGTACATCCTTGAGCCACGTGCCTTCATGCATATACTTTTGTGGACTCATTATGTTTAGGATATGTATGTATACTTTAGTTTGTACATGACATACATATGCCTTGAAGTTTAAATCGTTTTGATAATTTTCATGTTTTTAGGTAATTTCAATTGGTAATGAAAATCTAGCTTTTCATGTTTTCATGTTTTCAAGGAATTTCATACGAGCTTAATTGAATATTTTCATGTTGATATGTGTCACATAACACTTGTTCACTCACTTTATTAGGTTTCTCATGACTTTGTTTTCATGAGTATGATATGGGCTTTATGGTTTTTGAGTGTTTAGTGCCATGTGATTTGCATGTGTTTCATGAAAAATAATTTTATTTTATTCCTTACTTGAAGGATTTCGTACTAGTTAACAAATTTTTCCATAACTAGTTCGTATTCTTCACTTTGGTAGAGTTTTTCAATCGTACTCTATTTTCAAACTTATTTTTGAAAACCCTACCTTCAATGGGTGGTTGGATGGGAGATCATGCTCATGTATGCCTTATAGTAAAAATCATTTAAAACTTGAACATGATTGGGAGGCTAGGTAATATGAGATATACACTTGATATTATTGTTGTTTCAATTGGTATCATTGGATTCTTTCAATTGGTATCAATATTGACATTTTTGTATACTCATATATTTTTATATATGTATGCTTGCACTTCAAAGAATATCAATTTCAATTGGTATCTAATTTTCATACATATATATATATTTTATTTGTGCTTATTATACTCATATATCTTAGAGCACAAATTTTGATCATGGTAAAGCTTGTTTTATAATGACTATCTTGTTTCAATTGACTAGTTTTCAAGTGATATCCATATACAAGCTTTGCATGTTTCTATTTGGTAATTCATAAAGAGGGAGAAACCTTATATTTCATCTTTCAATTGGTATTTGATTTCCACTCTCATACTTTATGATTGAAAATTTCAATTTGGTATCATATGTTCAAAATGAAAAATATTTACAATTGGTATCAAAATCCTTGTTTAGAAATTCAAAATTTGTTATGTTTAATTTCAATTGGTATCTAGATTGTTTTTTTAAAAGTGGTATCAATGTTTTTATGTTTCCTTTCGATTGGTATCAAGATACTCTACTTTGACAAATTTTTAATTGATATCTTAATTGATTGTTACCCCTTATTTACATAATTTGTGTTTTAGACAAAAAGGGGGGAACATTGTTTTATTGCTCTTAAACCCCTTAGTTGATTCCTTGTTTCGAACAAAAAGGGGGAGAAGAATTTATTGATTTGTTTTTACTTGGACCCCTTTATTGATGATTGACAAAAAGGGGGAGAAGTATTTGAGTTTATATGCATGTCTTATAAGCAAGTTATGTTTCAATTGGTATTTAGAGCATGTTTTATTTTGTTTATTAATTTGTTGTTTAAATTGTTTAATTAGTATCAAGAGCATTATTTAAGAACATGTTTTAATTGGTATTTGTTGATCGAGTTTTACCTGTACACAAAATATGAATATTAGATCTGAGAATTAAAGGTGTGCGAGGTGCTCAATACTAATCCGCGGTAGCAAGGCTATGCGGGTCGTGATCCTCAGGGAGGGACTGCGATGGAAGCGTTAAGCAAGTTTCTCTAAAGTTTTTATTTTTATTAGTTAAGTTAGAAAGATAGCGGTATTTACAATGGTCGGAAAAAGAATATGGAGATGAGTTATGATTTAATCTACAAAAAGAAAAGAAAAGAAAAGAAAAGAATACTTACTTGAGTTTGGTTGAAGAAAAACGTGAAAACCTTACATGTTCTACCTTGCTTAGGAGGCGTTCCACGAATAGATCATAAACTCGAGCTCAATCCCTGTGCACATTATATCGTCAAGCATATCAAGAACGAAGTGATGCATAGCTTGGAGGAAAACGTCTTCATGAACTATCGCTGGTTCTCACATAGCTTAGTTATACTTGCTTTTGGAATCCACTTGCATGTTCATCAACAACCACAAGAGATCACAGAGAAAAAGAAAGGAAAACAAAAAGAAAAATAAAATATAAGAACAATGAACAAAAGAAAAATAATTACCTTTATTGCTTTAATCAATGGCAGAGAAGAGAAGATACATCGGTGTCACGCTCAACATAAGCCTCTCTCTCTTGAAAATAAAAAGAAAACCTAACTACAACCTAGAAGAAGACTAAAACCTAGCTTTTTGGCCCTTGGCTCGCCTCTGGACGACTCTGTACGTTGCACTGCAGGGGGTATTTATAGGTGCAGAAGGCCGAAGAGTGCCGGATGAAGTAGCCCACGAAAGTTGGTCCGTGATGTCATCAACTTTGCCGCAGAAACTGGGATTTTGCCGTGGAATTGCGGCATTTCTAGGGAATCTGGCCACGCGCTTTGGCGCGTGGCTTCTTCTGGTCCTTCCATCTGGGCGCTTGCTTCTGGAAGTGTGATCCTGGCTCTTTATTCTGAATTTTCGAGATAACTTAGAAATCAAGTTACCTTGATCTCAAATATCCCAAATCTTTTATCCACGAATTTCCTTCTTATCTTTGGCTTTTATGCTCATCCTGCAAGAGTTTAGGGTTGGGTAGAATTCTATCCTTCCCTCATCTTTAATAATTGCAACTTTAGCCCTTGCATAATTGCACTTTGACAATTGATATTTGCACTTTTACACCTGGGCTTCAAATATGGGCTTTTGGGCTTCATTAAGCTTTATTTATTATTAAAATAATAATTCGAGGCCTGCACACAATAAATAATAAAATATTAATAATTGTGCAGAATTAAATGAATAAATATGAAAATGTGATGGTAAATGTTATGATAAAAATGCACTTTTGACTACCAATCACACCCCCACACTTATCTTTTTGCTCGTCCTCGAGTAAAAACAAAGAAAAGAAAAAGAAAAGAAGAATTAATCTAACCTAACTCACTTTCGTAGGAATCACGGTTGCACTTAGCACGTGCAACAAGCCGTTAAACCTCTAGGTTACCCTAGAGGACGAGTGTTGTCTCGTGAGGGTTTTCAGCGGATTACACCCACAAAATCCATAAAAAGAAAAATATTTGACTTATATTGGAAGAGACTAAGTAGTCTATAAGTTTTAGGATCCTCATTTTTATTCATTCTTAGACTTAGTCTTTATAAAGTCAATTGTTATTCATTTTAGGTAAGGATTAAAATTGAATTTCTAATATAGTCTTTTTCGTTACCAAAAATCATATGCATCCTTATGAATTTTTACTAAGAATTCCTTAACTTGGACTTTCATGCCTCTTTATTTGTTTAATTTTTTTTATTATGTATAACGCATCTAATTTTCTTTCGTATAAGCATTAAGGCTTCTTGAGGCCCTAATACCTAACTAATTGATTATTAGATGTGTTAATAAATTTTTTTTTTAAGCATGTATAACTCATCTAATTTTCTTTTGTGTAAGTATCAAGGCTTCTTGAGGCCCTCATACCTAACTAATTGACTATTAGATGTGTTAATACATATATCATATTTCTTAGTTTTATTAGGCTTTCTAATCCACCCATGTAGCGAACTTAAAGTCGATGACTCCCAAACCGGTTGGCTTTAGGGCACCAGGTGAGAAAACACCCCGCGGACTCAAATTCGAGTGAACTAGGCCACAAAACTAAGGATTTTATTTTATTTACTCACCTTTAGGTGTGAATACTTATGCTTCATGAGGCACATGTATCCTGCTTAATTAGTGATTGAATTTTTTTTTTTTATATATATGAGGCACAAAGGTCTTTGTCTTAGAATCCTAAATATGCATTAGGTATGCACATTTCATTAAGGTAAAAATTAAGACTAACTAATTATTCAATTTTTCCTCCTATACCTAAAAATTCAACAATTTATTTATTTTGACCAAGTTTTTAGAAATCCTAATCATGATTTTCCTAATCCTTAAAACTAACTTAGGTTTCTTTCAAAAAAAATAAGTCAAAATACTGTCCTTTTTATAAAAAAAAAATTTTTTTTTAAATTTTTTTTTTTATTAGCAAATTTTGTTAGTGTCTACTTATGTTAGTATGTTAGTAAAGCCTACCCCCACACTTATCTCATGCATTGTCCTCAATGTATGAATGAATGCATATATGCATGAAACAGAACAAGGGAAGGCGGAAGTTACCTTAGGGTGGTGGTTCCGGAGGTGGTCTAATTGGTCCACGAAATGCGGCCCAATTAAGATAACAGATAATTTGGTGGAACCCACCAGAAACTTTCCTTACATAACCCACTAAAATATATGTATAATCAATTTTTAGTATTTCCACCCCATCAATTTCCAAATTTCATAATAAATTTCAGAGTTAATTGTCTCAACCTCCTTGTCCCAAATGGAGTATGAAAAGATGAAATTATTGACTTGGACATTATAGGTACGGGAACGAATACCGACTCAAGAAAGATGCTCAAATCAAGTAAGGGCTCAGGAGTCGGGCTAGGTTCAAGAATTGAGTCCAAGTCAAGAAATTGAAACTCAAGTCCACAATCTTCTTCCCATAATGGAATGTGACCTAATATGGGTGATATCTCTTTACTTCCAATATTAAGGAATTCTACCTCATCGCCATACAATTCTTCAAAACTAAGGTCAATATCTTCCGTCAGAATTGTACAATCAGTTTCAGAAGTAAAGAGATTGTGAGAATCTAGGTCGCATATCTCATTGGGTTCAATGTAATAAAAAGAACTTGCCAATTTATCCATAGGATTTTCAAAATTGCACAATTGGTCAAGTTCAATATGATCATCTAAAATGGGTGATTCAATTTCATGATGAATTGGAATAGGATCTAATGTTGACTCGGAAAAAGTGAAATCAGGTGGAGACACTGGAGTCATTATTGGATTAGGAAATAAAATTGAATCATCGAGTGGAAGATCATGATCATATTCATGCTCAAGTTCTATTTCAGGAAAGGAGAAACTTGCCATATTATCAAGAATTGGAGTTTCGGCAAGTTCAAATGATGGCACTGAAATAGAATCTTGTTGTCCAAAGCAAGTTGGTTCGTCGGCTCTAAGAGAGTGGTCTGATATCAGAAATGGCCGAACGGTGAGAACGTAAGGATTGAACCATCAGATCTATGTCACGATCACGGGCTAATCTAGCCTGAGTCATGGCTGCAAGCATCCTTTCATAGTCGATAGGTGCATCATGCTGTGATTGGACTTGAAAAGATGAAGTGTAATCGTGATGAAGTTGTGAGTCGGTGGACTCACGTATTATCATGTCTGCGATTGATGGTAATTTTTGCTTGGACTCATGCATACTTATCATTTCCCCGATAGATGGTAATCTATTCTGAATGGGGGGATCAGAGTATGAATCATTGAAAGAATGTGGACTAGATGGATATGAAGGACAATTTGGTTGAGAATTAGACTCGGGGGAATCGAAACCCCATGAACTCTGTGACGAGTTGAAAGTATGAAAATTATGGTCATAAGATGGGGGGTATAGGTTATATTCATTCGGATAAGACCATTCCGGCACACTAGATTGGTCAAAGTTATGATATGCCGGGTTGGTAATATCCGAATAATAGTTAGGTGTGTAATATGGATTAAAGTTAGAAAAATTATTATTATATGCCATATCACACCAACACAAAAAAAAAAAAAGAAAACAAATAAGCAAACAAAAAAAATTCTAACCTAAGTTAGGGTAGACCTATGACCTAGACGACTCCTAACTGGTTAGACTGTCCACGGGGGGTAGGGTGTAGACTTTGACCACAAGTTAATCAGCCAGGTCAGGGCAAGAGTGGTGGGAGGTTTTCCGTCAAAGACGTTCCTTAATTAAATAACCACCAATCTTCGGGCTTTCGGCCCTCAATCCCTTTCCTAGACACTGATTTGGCAAGAGTCAACTTCCAACACTGTTCCCCCTTAGGATAATCTCCTATTGAGTCCGAGATGTCCCTAGGGCCAACGTCTACTCAGTTTTAGTTAGGCTTGGGTTAGTGAGTGCTTGGGATATGATTTTTGGGCTAAGGAAGGGTGATGAAATCCCCACCTTATCTTGTTAATGGGTTATGCCCTTAAGATGAATTAGTGCAAGTGTACAAGATAAGTAGATAAGATTAACTCAAAGCAGAAAATCAACCAAGAGATGAGTCCTATTCTACATGCAATGCGTACGTACCTTGCTCCAGCACTCTTCAACAGTAAAATAAAGTAATTGAAAAGACACGTGCCTAATAAGCAAACGTCTAATCAATTTTTATTTTTAACAACAAATAATTTACTGTTGAATTAATTAGCAGTAAGCAGGGTTATCACAGAACAAATTTTAACAGAGCAGTAGACAATATTTGCAATTTGCAGCAACCTGCAGAAAACTGAGTCAGTAATTCACTGCTATTGCCGCGTTTCTGCGGCAAAGTAGCAGGCTCTGCTGCTCTGCCTTCGAGGGCAGAGGCACAGAGTTGCTATATGTCCACTTCTGCTGCTGTTTCCTGTTCTCCAAACCTGCAAACAGAAAAGAATAAAAGAATAATTAGTTAATTTTTTTTAATTTAGAGAAAAACTTACCGTCCCTCCCCGGCAACGGCGCCAATTTGTTGATTGAGTTTTACCTGCACACAAAATATGAATATTAGATCTGAGAATTAAAGGTGTGCGAGGTGCTCAATACTAATCCGCGGTAGCAAGGCTATGCGGGTCGTGATCCTCAGGGAGGGACTGCGATGGAAGCGTTAAGCAAGTTTCTCTAAAGTTTTTATTTTTATTAGTTAAGTTAGAAAGATAGCGGTATTTACAATGGTCGGAAAAAGAATATGGAGATGAGTTATGATTTAATCTACAAAAAGAAAAGAAAAGAAAAGAAAAGAAAAGAAAAGAATACTTACTTGAGTTTGGTTGAAGAAAAAGGTGAAAACCTTACATGTTCTACCCTGCTTAGGAGGCGTTCCACGAATAGATCATAAACTCGAGCTCAATCCCTGTGCACATTATATCGTCAAGCATATCAAGAACGAAGTGATGCATAGCTTGGAGGAAAACGTCTTCATGAACTACCGCTGGTTCTCACATAGCTTAGTTATACTTGCTTTTGGAATCCACTTGCATGTTCATCAACAACCACAAGAGATCACAGAGAAAAAGAAAGGAAAACAAAAAGAAAAATAAAATATAAGAACAATGAACAAAAGAAAAATAATTACCTTTATTGCTTTAATCAATGGCAGAGAAGAGAAGATACATCGGTGTCACGCTCAACATAAGCCTCTCTCTCTCTCTTGAAAATAAAAAGAAAAACCTAACTACAACCTAGAAGAAGACTAAAACCTAGCTTTTTGGCCCTTGGCTCGCCTCTGGACGACTTTGTACGTTGCACTGCAGGGGGTATTTATAGGTGCAGAAGGCCGAAGAGTCCCGGATGAAGTAGCCCACGAAAGTTGGTCCATGATGTCATCAACTTTGCCGCAGAAACTGGGATTTTGCCGTGGAATTGCGGCATTTCTAGGGAATCTGGCCACGCGCTTTGGCGCGTGGCTTCTTCTGGTCCGTCCATCTGGGCGCTTGCTTCTGAAAGTGTGATCCTGGCTCTTTATTCTGAATTTTCGAGATAATTTAGAAATCAAGTTACCTTGATCTCAAATATACCAAATCTTTTATCCACGAATTTCCTTCTTATCTTTGGCTTTTATGCTCATCCTGCAAGAGTTTAGGGTTGGGTAGAATTCTATCCTTCCCTCATCTTTAATAATTGCAACTTTAGCCCTTGCATAATTGCACTTTGACAATTGATATTTGCACTTTTACACCTGGGCTTCAAATATGAGCTTTTGGGCTTCATTAAGCTTTATTTATTATTAAAATAATAATTCGAGGCATGCACACAATAAATAATAAAATATTAATAATTGTGCAGAATTAAATGAATAAATATGAAAATGTGATGGTAAATGTTATGATAAAAATGCACTTTTGACTACCAATCACATGTTTTGGTATCATGAGTTTAATTGGTATCTAGAGCATGTTTTGTTTTGACAATTTCAATTGGCATCAGAGCGATTTCAATTGATATAAGAACAAGTTTTATTGTTTTATGCATGACTATGCATATACATGTTTAATATTCATTGCATATATTTATGTTTCGTGTTTATGCATGAGTTAAGGGGGAGTTTCTTTGAAGCTTAACTTTAATCCATGCATATATAACTCCATGAGTTTTGTCATCATCAAAAAGGGGAGATTGTTGGCCCAAAGGCCTTCCACTCTAGTTTTGATGATGATTAACTCATGTAGTTATGTGTACTAATAATCTTGTGTTAATTAGTTTCAGATTATTAATCAAGTTATTAATTGGTGATTAGCTTTAACAAGATGATTTGGAAGCTTTCACTTGTTGATTCAAGAGCCCGAGCGTCAAAGATCATGTGTAGCACTTGCTCGGTGGATCAAAGAGTTTTGGATCGAGTCGGCTTGGAGATTGCGCTCTACAAGAAGACATCGGTACCTAGTTTAGTTTTGTGTTTAGATCCAAATTGTAAAGATTAGAATAGTATGATATGCTCAAGTTCACAACACACACGTTTCATGTTTTGAATATTGGTTTTCGGTTTTTCCGTTTTTGGTTTAACCGATCTTGGTTTCATGAATAGATAGATCAAAACAAGTTTACATGATTTTATGTATAGTAGATTCATTCTATATACATGCATGCTTAACTTCCTAGACAAACTTAGTTTTGACTCACTTATTCATGTGTTTTATGTTTGGTATTTTTAACAAAACATATTTTGGAATTAAAGTCAAAAACATGGATATATATATGTTTCACGTATATAGGATTATATCCATATACATCATGCCTAAATGTTGTTTAATATCATGTTTTTGTAATTGGATAAGTTTTGGACAAAATGTATTTTCAATTCAAAAATCCAAGTTTTAGAAAATACAGTTTTTGATTTTTGGTAAAAATGTTAAAACACAAAAATAGTTTCATATGCTTGATATTTGAGTTGTAATGTTTATCACATGCTTATATATCAATGCAAAATGTTAAAACTATTTTTGGAGATTTTTTAGAAGAGATAAAAGATTTTTAGAAATATTTTTAAACCCAGTTTCTGACCCAGACTGTGGCTGATAGGCCAGGTCGGTCGACCGCAACGGTCGACCGAACCAAGGGCCAGTCGACCGTTGCGGTCGACTGACGTGCACAGCCCTATGCACGTTTGCCAGACACAGGGCCGGTCGGCCGGTCGGCCGACCGGATCAGAGAGCCTTGCTCTCTGTATCGGGGCGGTCGACCGGACAGAGAAGTCTGCTCTCTGTATCTGGGCGGTCGGCCGGGCGGTCGACCGAGTTTGCCCAACGGTTATATTTATGACCGTTGGCGGTCGACCGACAGCCTGTCAGGCTGGCAGATCAGCCTAACGGCTAATTTTCTGTTTGGACTATAAATACCCCATTGAAGAGAGGTTTTCTCTAAGATTTTTAGTGCTAATTTTTCCTGACTCTCTAGTGTTTTCACAGCAATCAAAAGAAGTTTTTGGGCTTTAAATTGAACAATCTATTTGGTGTTTTTGTTAGGGTTTGGAAAATCAAGAAAGGATTTTTGGAAAAGATTTTGATTCAATTTCTTCATCTTGGTTTCTAATTTTTCCCAAAGATTTTCTTTGAGTTTTTGATTTCCATTCCTTTGGTTTTCTCCACACTTGAGCTACATCTACTATCTTATTCTATAGGATCTTTGTGTGGGAAAAGAGATTGTTTGTGGTTGTTGTTTAGACCACCAGTTGTAAACCCTTCATTTGCTTGCCTTTGTGCCTTTCCCTCATTGTGTTGAGGAGGTTGTGCATTTGGGTTGTATCCCTCAAGTTGTGAGGTGATCCTTGTGTTGCTTTGTGGTTATCTCTCAAGTTGTGAGGTGATTGTTTGTTGGCTTGGAGTTGTGCCTCAAGGAGGAGGTTGTGTTTGTAAGGAGAGGAGTTGGGTACTCCTTGTGATTGTATTGCCCCAAATCCTCGGTGGAGGTTCCCTTTGTGGGAGTCCTTTGTGGACAAGCTAGTGGACTTAAAATTCTTCTGGGTGAAGGCGGGGATGTAGAGCTGGGTGCTCGAACCTCGAAACATATCTTGTTGTTTGCGCTTGATCCCTTGGCTCTTATTCTCTCTCTCTCTCTCTATATTGTGCTTTGCATCTATTCAAATTGTTCATTCATATTTACTTGCTTGGCTTGTTTGAGTGTGCATCTCTTGTAATTGCAATTAGTTTTTAAATTTCGCATTAAGTTCATTAGATTAGCATTATCACCTATTCACCCTCCCTCTAGGTGATTTCAATGTCTTCAATAGTAGGTGAGTCCTTCAAAGTGACTTTCTCCATGTCTTCATGCAAAGAATCTATTTCTACAACATTCTTAACAAACACATTAGATTCCTCAAATTTTACATGTATAGACTCTTCAATAGTTAAAGATGACTTATTGAAAACTCTATAAGCTTTACTAGTATTTGAGTAACCTACAAAGATTGCTTCATAAGACCTAGCATCAAATTTTCCCAAATTGTCTTTTGTATTTAAAACAAAACATTTGCATCCAAAAACTTTAAAGTATGAAACATTTGGCTTTCTAGAATAATAAATCTCAAAAGATGTTTTTGAAGTATTTTTGCATGAGAAAACTCTATTTGATATGTAGCATGATGTATTAACGGCCTCGGCCCATAGATAATGTGGGAGACCGTATTCACTAATCATTGTCCTAGCCATCTCTTGCAATGCCCGATTTTTCCGTTCAACTACTCCATTTTGTTGTGGAGTTCTAGGACAAGATAGTTCATGCTTAATTCCATGTTCTTCACAAAAAGTGATAAAGGGTAGGTTAATGAATTCACCTCCTCTATCACTTCTTATTCTTAAAATTGAAGAATCTTTTTCCTTTTCAACTCTTTTCTTAAAGGCTTGAAAATGTGAAAAGGCTTGATTTTTGTGCTCTAAAAAGAAAACCCATGTAAAACGCGAAAAATCATCAATCAAAACAAATGCAAAACGATTCCCACTTAGACTTTTGGTTTGAGTAGGACCAAACAAATCCATATGGATCAACTCCAAGGGACGTGATGTCATGATATCCTTGATTGACTTGAAAGAGGACTTGGTTTGTTTCCCAAGTTGGCACGCGTCGCAATCGCGGTCCTTTTCAAAGTTCAAGTAAGGAATACCCTTCACCATTTCCTGTTGGCCCAAAGGCCTTCCACTCTAGTTTGATGATGATTAACTCATGTAGTTATGTGTACTAATTATCTTGGGATGTTTAAGTTTCAGATCATTAATCAAGATATTAGTTGGTGAAAGCTTCCACACATCTTTCATTTGTTGATTCAAGAGCCCGAGTGTCATAGATCATACATTGCAACTTGCTCGGTGAATCAAGAGTGTTTGGATCGAGCCGACTTGGAGATTGCGCTCTAGCTTGGAGATTGCGCTCTACAAGAAGACTTAGGTATCCATAGTTTTAGTTTTAAGTTTAGATCCTAATTGTAAAGATTAGAATAGTATGATAAGCTCAAGTTCACAACACACACCTTTCATGTTTTGATTTTCGGTTTTAGGTTTAAACCGATCTTGGTTTTCATGAATAGATTTTTATCAAAACAAGTTTACATGGTTTATGTATATTAGATTTGTTCTATATACATGCATGCTTCAATTGTTTAGACAAACTTTGTTTGATAATCTATGTGTTTTATGTTTTGGTGTTTACAACAAAACATATTTTTGGACTTAATGACAAAAATCATGATATATATATGTTTCTTGTATATTGAATTTCTATTCATATACAATATGCTTCAAAGTGTTTAAATATCATATTTTTGTATCATGGATGAGTTTTAGACAATGTGTATTTTCTATTCAAAATACAAGGTTTTAGAAAATACGGTTTTTGGTTTTTGGCAAAATTTCTATGACACAAAAATTGTCTAATATGTTTGAAATTTGTGTTAGGATTTTTAACACAAGTTTGTATTTCAATATAAAATAATAAAACTATTTTTGTGGAATTTTAGAGATTTTGTGGGATTTATTGGAATATTTTTTACCTCAATTTTCTGACCCATTTGCTGCCTGCCAGGCTAGTTCGGTCGACCGTAACGGTCGACCGCATGTAGCCGGTCGACCGTCACGGTCGACCGACGACGTGCACAAACCTGTGCACGTTCTGGCACAGTCAGCGGTCGACCGGGACGGTCGACCGGAGCAGAATAATCTGCTCTCAGGATTATTCGGTCGACCGGGCCGGTCGACCGTTAGTTGCCAACGGTCAAAAATTGACCGTTGGACGGTCGACCGGGCCGGTCGACCGGAAGGCTATTTCTGGCAAATTTCTGTCAACGGCTATTTTCTGATAATTGCCTATAAATACCCCATTTGTAAGAGTTTTTCTCTAAGAATTTTTGTGCGAATTTTTCCATTCTCTCAGGTGTTTTTACAGCAATCAAAATAGGTTTTTGGATTCAAATTGAACAATCTTTTTGGTGTTTTCATTAGGGTTTGAAAAATCAAAGAAAAGGGTTTTGGGATAAGCTTTTGAATTGAACTTCTCTATCTTGGTTTCATTTATTTCCCAAAGATTTTCTTTGAGTTGCTGGTTTCAAATCCCTTGGTTTTCTCCACACTTGAGCTATAATCTACTATCTATATCTATAGGATATTTGTGTGGGAGAAGAAGAAGTTGTTTGTGGTTGTTGTTGTGACCACCAAGTTGTAACCCAATCTTTTCTTAGCTTTGTGCTTTGGGTTGTATCCCTCTAGTTGAGAGGTGATCCTTGTATTGATTGGTGATTGGGAGTTTTTGCCTCAAGGAGGAGGTTGTGATTGTTGGAGTTTGCCTCAAGGAGGAGGTTGTGTTGGTTGGCTTGGATTTGTGCCTCAAGGAGGAGGTTGTAAAGAGAGGAGTTGGGTACTCTTTGTAAAGGGTCCTAGGTGGACGAGCTAGTGAAAATCCTTCGTGTGTCGAAGGCGGGGATGTAGAGCTGGGTGCTCGAACCTCGAAACATATCTTGTTGTTTGCGCTTGATCCATTGACTCTCTCTCTATCTCTCTCTTTACTTTGTGCCTTGCCTTATTCATATTGTGCATTCATATTTGCTTGGCTTGGTTGTGTGTGAATCATTTGTTGATCACACTTGAGTGTAATTTGCATTAAGTTATTAAATTCCGCATTTAGTTCATAGATTAGCATTGTCACCTATTCACCCCCCCCCCTCTAGGTGACTTTTCAATTGGTATCAGAGCTAGCGCTCCTGATATTTAGGTTTAACCACCTAGGAGTGTGATCTTGGATTGCTAATCTTCATTTGCATCTCATTTGCACTCATACTAGTTTGCTCTCATGGCTAGCCCTCCTATGTTTGACCATTCTAGACTTGACTCTTGGAAAGTTAACATGACTAGATATTTAAAAACACTAGGTCATCTAGTTTATCAATCCATCACCATAGAAGCCCTCCCAAATACTAGTAAGCATAAGAAGGCCAATGCACTTGCACTTCAAACACTTAGAGCATCTTTTGATAATAATCTCTTACTTGTTTTTGATAGTTTTAACTCGGCTTTTGCAGTTTTGAGCGTCTTGACATCTCCGGAGCTTCCAAGGATCATCAACAATATGAGGAGATCTAGGAGAGATGTATCCGAAGAGCCTTGTTTCATGGCATATGGGAATGACTCCCATGAGGTACAATCGGAATCTCAAATACATGATAGCTCTAGCTCTTATTGCCATGGATGTTTTGAGGTTCAAAATTTAAATGTTGAACTTGCTTCTAAGCTTGAAAAATTCTTGGAAAAACATAACTCTTTGAAAGAAAAACATTTTGATTTACAAAAAGAAATGAAGGATTTATGCTCTACTTTTGAAACCGTTTTGCAAGAGAAGGAAGAGATCACTAGTGAATGTGACTCACTAAGATCTCAACTAGACATTGCTTTAAAAGAAATTGAAGTTTTAAAAGGCAAAAATGATTGTAATGATATTTTGGAGCACAATGAGATTTTATCCTCAAGATTGGATCTTGTTTTTAAAGAAAATCTTACTTTGAAAAATAAAATTGATTCAATTACAAAAGAATTGGATTTGGTTTTAATCAAAAATAAATCTTTGCAAAATGATATTGATATTCATGTTTGCCATGCTAGTGTAGCTTCTACTTCTTGCACACCTATTGCATGCTCCACTTTGTCTTCTAGCATAGAAAATGATATAAATAATTTGAAGAAAAGTGTTGATTGTTTGGGCTCCATCTTGAGCCATTGTGCCATGAATCACACACGTTTGGAAACCTTGATTCGCAAGAAACAAGTTCCAACCTTGCATGCACACCCATCTAGGCATACACATGCTTCCCATGATCACCATCATCATATGTATGCTCACGTGTACACATGTACACATTGTGGTCGAAAAGGCCACCTTGCTAGATTTTGTTATAATCGCATTTATCATGAAAATTTAGCAACTAATTTTGTTTGGGTGAGAAAAGAAACTAACCCCCGTGGACCCACTAGAAAATGGGTACCAAAAACCACCTCTTTGGCTTTTGATGTAGGTGGGAGCTCTCGCATCACGTGAGAGTGGAGGTACCTTGAAGTGGATGCGTTCCGAGCTTGAATGAGAACTATTTGGATGCTTCACTCTCAAGGAGATTAGGTGGAGATGGCCACCATGTTTTGGAGAACTAGAGATACACCTTCATTGGTTTTGGTATCATTCTCTAACTCCCATTTATTATTTACATGCTTTTTAGATCATTCATTTATAGCATGTTGTGTTTTGATGTTCATTATGATTATGCCTTGTTCATTAGACTTGAGATATACATGTTTAGTTACTTGAGCACCCATGTTTCATATGGATCTATATTTAGTGTTCACTTCTTGTTTAAGCTAACATGTATGCCCTAGATCTAATGCACATGCATATGCATGATGATCATATGATGTTCATGATTCCATGATTTTTATTTAGATGATTATATGGATGTTTGTGATATATCTTGTGTGCATTTCATCATTGCACTTTATTCATTCTTTGTTCGATCTATTCTCATACAACAAGGTTGCATTGCGCACCTCTAACCCATTAAAGGGGAATCAGGAGGAAGGAGTTCAGAACCCTTCACGGGGTATGCGGCTCTTAGTCTTGTTTTGAGAGATCGTTGCATCATACATCCATCTTAGTTTTAAAAGGTCATTAATACTTCATATTTTTGATTAATATGATCATATTGATTTTTGACCCATTTTATGCCTCATGATTTGATTACTTGCTTGAATGTTAGTTTTCATTAAGACTAGGATTTATACTTGTACAACTAGTGAGCTACAAATAGACCTTTATATATTTGTGCTTGAACGCTCATTTGTAGTCATTTGATGTACTAGTATAGTCTAGTTTTGATGATTCATGCATTTGACTTGTATTCCTCATTTTTAATATGTTTCTATGATCTTGTGGTTGACTTCATGTATATGTCTATCTTGTCCAAATTATTGTTTATACATATACATCCTTGAGCCACGTGCCTTCATGCATATACTTTTGTGGACTCTTCATGTTTGGGATATGTATGTATACTTTAGTTTGTACATGACATACATATGCCTTGAAGTTTAAATCATTATGATGATTTCCATGTTTGATTGTGATTTCAATTGATATGATGATTTCAATAAATTACATGATTCACTATTATATCAAGATTTGATAATTTCTATATTAAGCTTAATTGTCCATTTTCATGATGAAATGTATTTCACATTACACTTGTTCACTCACTTTATTATGTTTCTCATGATTGTGTTTTTCATGAGTATGATATGAGCTTTATGGACTTTGAGTGTTTAGTGATCTTGTGATTTTCATGTTTCATGAAAAATCCTTTTTGTTTTATCTTGAAGGATTTCTACTAGTTCTCAATTTTTCATAAACTAGTTGGTATTCTTCAAATTGGTAGAGACTTTCAAACATACTATATTGTTCAAATCATTTTTTGAAAACCCCTACCATCTATGGGCGGTTGGATGGGAGATCATGTTCTTGAATGCTTTATAATGAAAATCCTTTTTATCTTGAACCATGATTGGGTGGTAGTTGATATGAGATATACACTTGTATTTATTGTTGTTTCAATTGGTATCATTGAACTCTTTCAATTGGTATCAATGTGACATTTTTTTTGTATACTCATATATGTTTGTATTTTATATATGTATACTTGCACTTCATATAGTATCAAATTTCAATTGATATCTATCTTTTACATACATATATAGATGATTTATTCGTGCTTCAAGATATCACAAATTTTGTTTATGCTTAGCTTGATCTTTTCAAATTGAAACAATGTTAAAGCAAATTTTCAATTGATTTAATTTTCAATTGGTATCTTATTTCAAGCATATGCATATTTTCATTTGGTATTTCATAAAGGGGAGAAAACTAGTATTTTATTTTTCAAATTGGTATTTTATCCTTCAATTGATATTTTTTTGGTATTCCACTCCCTTGCTTTATGACAGAAAATAAAGATTTCAATTGGCAAAGAAATAATTTCAATTGGTATCTTGCGTTTTAAAGAATAATAGTTTCATTTGATATCAAGATTTGTTTTTAAGGAAATTCAAAATTAGTATTGTTTAATTCCAAAATTGGTATCTTGTTTGTTTGTTTACAATTGGTAGGTTATTTGCTTACTTACTAATTGGTATCAAGATTTTCATTTTTTTGTGTTTTCAATTGGTATATGTTCTCGTTTTGATTTCAATTGATTTGTTGTTTTTCAATTGGTATCAATATACACTTCATTGCCACATTTTTTTTGTATCATATTTGATTTAACCCTTTATTAGTTCTTTGTTTTGAACAAAAAGGGGGAGAAAAATTTATTGTTTTTGCTTTTATTTTTTAACCCTTTTTGATGATTGACAAAAGGGGGAGAAGAATTTGAGTTTTATATGCATATTTGTGTTTGCATATAGTTTACATTTGATGAAAAGAAGCCTTATTTATATGCATGTCTATGCATGTTTTATGTTTCATTTTTATTTTTTTTTATTGATATCAAGAGCATGTTTTGATATTGTTTTAAATACATATAATTCATTGCATATCTTATATGTTTTATTGTTATGCATGAGTTAAGGGGGAGCTTCTTTGAAGCTTTACTTTAATCCATGCATATATAACTCCATGAGTTTTGTCATCATCAAAAAGGGGAGATTGTTGGCCCAAAGGCCTTCCACTCTAGTTTTGATGATGATTAACTCATGTAGTTATGTGTACTAATTATCTTGTGATGTTTAAGTTTCAGATCATTAATCAAGATATTAGTTGGTGAAAGCTTCCACACATCTTTCATTTGTTGATTCAAGAGCCCGAGTGTCATAGATCATACATTGCAACTTGCTCGGTGAATCAAGAGTGTTTGGATCGAGCCGACTTGGAGATTGCGCTCTAGCTTGGAGATTGCGCTCTACAAGAAGACTTAGGTATCCATAGTTTTAGTTTTAAGTTTAGATCCTAATTGTAAAGATTAGAATAGTATGATAAGCTCAAGTTCACAACACACACCTTTCATGTTTTGATTTTCGGTTTTAGGTTTAAACCGATCTTGATTTTCATGAATAGATTTTTATCAAACAAGTTTACATGGTTTATGTATATTAGATTTGTTCTATATACATGCATGCTTCAATTGTTTAGACAAACTTTGTTTGATAATCTATGTGTTTTATGTTTTGGTATTTACAACAAAACATATTTTTGGACTTAATGACAAAAATCATGATATATATATGTTTCTTGTATATTGAATTTCTATTCATATACAATATGCTTCAAAGTGTTTAAATATCATATTTTTGTATCATGGATGAGTTTTAGACAATGTGTATTTTCTATTCAAAATACAAGGTTTTAGAAAATACGGTTTTTTGTTTTTGGCAAAATTTCTATGACACAAAAATTGTCTAATATGTTTGAAATTTGTGTTAGGATTTTTAACACAAGTTTGTATTTCAATATAAATAATAAAACTATTTTTGTGGAATTTTAGAGATTTTGTGGGATTTATTGGAATATTTTTTACCTCAGTTTTCTGACCCATTTGCTGCCTACCAGGCTAGTTCGGTCGACCGTAACGGTCGACCGCATGTAGCCGGTCGACCGTCACGGTCGACCGACGACGTGCACAAACCTGTGCACGTTCTGGCACAGTCAGCGGTCGACCTGGACGGTCGACCGGAGCAGAATAATCTGCTCTCAGGATTAATCGGTCGACCGGGCCGGTCGACCGTTAGTTGCCAACGGTCAAAAATTGACCGTTGGACGGTCGACCGGGCCGGTCGACCGGAAGGCTATTTCTGGCAAATTTCTGTCAACGGCTATTTTCTGATAATTGCCTATAAATACCCCATTTGTAAGAGTTTTTCTCTAAGAATTTTTGTGCGAATTTTTCCATTCTCTCAGGTGTTTTTACAGCAATCAAAATAGGTTTTTGGATTCAAATTGAACAATCTTTTTGGTGTTTTCATTAGGGTTTGAAAAATCAAAGAAAAGGGTTTTGGGATAAGCTTTTGAATTGAACTTCTCTATCTTGGTTTCATTTATTTCCCAAAGATTTTCTTTGAGTTGCTGGTTTCAAATCCCTTGGTTTTCTCCACACTTGAGCTATAATCTACTATCTATATCTATAGGATATTTGTGTGGGAGAAGAAGAAGTTGTTTGTGGTTGTTGTTGTGACCACCAAGTTGTAACCCAATCTTTTCTTAGCTTTGTGCTTTGGCTTGTATCCCTCTAGTTGAGAGGTGATCCTTGTATTGATTGGTGATTGGGAGTTTTTGCCTCAAGGAGGAGGTTGTGATTGTTGGAGTTTGCCTCAAGGAGGAGGTTGTGTTGGTTGGCTTGGATTTGTGCCTCAAGGAGGAGGTTGTAAAGAGAGGAGTTGGGTACTCTTTGTAAAGGGTCCTAGGTGGACGAGCTAGTGAAAATCCTTCGTGTGTCGAAGGCGGGGATGTAGAGCTGGGTGCTCGAACCTCGAAACATATCTTGTTGTTTGCGCTTGATCCATTGACTCTCTCTCTATCTCTCTCTTTACTTTGTGCCTTGCCTTATTCATATTGTGCATTCATATTTGCTTGGCTTGGTTGTGTGTGAATCATTTGTTGATCACACTTGAGTGTAATTTGCATTAAGTTATTAAATTTCGCATTTAGTTCATAGATTAGCATTGTCACCTATTCACCCCCCCCCCCTCTAGGTGACTTTTCATTTCCTTGTTGTTTAACCTAGATAGATGGTCAAAAGAAATGTGACCTAATCTTCTATGCCACAACCAAGAGTCATCATCGAAGGCTTTCAAACAAGTAATATTGCAAGACATATTAGACAAGTCAATCATGTACATATTGCTTTCACGAAAACCGGAAAATATACATGTGTTAGATTGTCTATCAAAAACTCTACAAGCTATGTTATCAAAAACAACATCAAAACCTTTATCACAAAGTTGACTAATACTCAAGAGATTATGCTTGAGTCCATCAACTAAAACAACATTTTCTATTAAAGGGGATGTACCAAGTTTAATATTACCAATACCGATGATTTTACCCTTGGCATCATCTCCGAAGGTGACGGTGCCACCTTCATGGTATCTTGATAGGGTTGCAAAGTTGTTGATATCCCAAGTCATGTGTCTTGAGCAACCACTATCAAGATACCACAACCCTTTACGTCGTTGCGCCTTGGAAAGTACCTACATCATTTAGCAAATTCATTGACTTTGGTACCCAAATTTTCTTGGGTCCTTGAAAGTTAGTGTTTCGAACCCAAACATTTTGATGAGATGCATTAAGTCTATCATAGCAAAACTTAACTAAGTGACCTTTACGACCACAAAATGAACATGAAAACACTTTACCATACATGAATGCATGATGTGTGTGTGAAGTGTGAGCATTAGCATGTTTGGGGGGTTTGGCATGATGTAAAGGTTGTGAGGTATGAACATGAGCATGAGCATGAGCATGAGATTGTTTTTTAGAGGCTTGTTTCTTAGGAAACATAGCCTCAAGTCTATTCTTACCAAATTCACACTTTTTCAAAACTACTCCTAATGAGTCAATTTTCTCTTTTAGCATGAAAATCTCATTTTCATTAACTTGTGGAAACTTACCTCTGTAAGAAATCTTATAGTTATCAAAATCTTTTTGGGTGAAAACTAAAGTAGAAGATAATTCATCTTTTTCTTTAGTAAGAGTAATAACATGATGATTAAGAGTCTCATTTTCCTTTTTCATATTTAAATATTTTTTCTTAAGAACATCATAGTTATGTGAGAGTTCTACAAATGCTTCTCCTAATTCATTCATGGAAAGCTCATCATCAAAAGAAGTGGTAGGGGTTACCTTGCTTGTGCTTTCATTAGCCATGAAGCACATGTTGGCGGTGTCAACTTCCTCCTCGGATTCACTTTCGGAATCCCATGTAGCCTTCAATGCTTTCTTCTTGTACGGTTTCTTGGAGGTGGAGGGCTTCACTTTATCCGGACATTCCGCCACAATATGGCCCGGTCTTTGGCAATTGAAGCAAATAATCTTCTTTTCTTCTTTACCTCCTTGCCATCTCCTTCTTCCTTGAAACTTTGCCTTGTTATATATCCTCCGAACGTTCTTAACAAGAAGTGAGAGCTCTTCGTCATCTTCTTCTTCATTGTCTTCGTCGGAGTATGAGGATTGACTCTTGAAGGTAATAGCTTTCTTCTTGGAGGGGGCCATTTCTTCTCTTGCTTTTCTTTCCATCTCATGGGTCTTGAGGTTCCCAATGAGACCTATTAGCTCCATCTCCTCCTTGTCGTTGAGTTCCTTCAAGGTAGTGGCTTTGACTTCCCAAGAAGGTGGAAGAGCCCGGATGATCTTCCTTACTCTTTGGTCGTTGTCAATACCATCACCTAGAGAAGAAAGTCCATTAGTAATCTTGGTAAATCTAGTAACCATATCATCTATGGTTTCATTTTCATTCATAGAAAAATTCTCATATTGGGACCGAAGAAGGTCTATCTTAGCCCTCTTCACTTGTGAGGTCCCCTCATGTGTAACAAGCAAATGTGACCAAATTTCAAATGCGGATTTATAATGTATTACTCTAGCAATATCATCATCATTAAGTGCTTGAAGTAATGCATAGTGTGCTCTAGAGTTAGCATCAAATTCTTTTGTCTCAATTTCGGACCAAGTGGACTCATCACCGGTGGGTGCACTAAATGGTTTGGTCACGACCTTTGCAACCCGGCTTCCTAGGAATTGCAAGAAAACGGTCATCTTAACCTTCCATATGGAAAGTTAAGGCCATCAAACTTTGGGGGGTCTTAATTCCATCGGCCATTTTTACTAAGTGGAGGTGTGTGAAAAATGAAATGATTAGCAAATAGTGGATCTCTCTAAGGTTGTTAAGCCAAGAGCCTAGAGACCAAAGCTCTGATACCAATTGAAAACACCTAGAGGGGGGGTGAATAGGTGTATATGCTAATCTAACAATATTTTTGAAACAAGAAATGAATTTGAAGCAATTATGAAATGCACACAAGATATATCACAAGGTATGAAAGAATAGTAATAACACAAGCAAGAAAGTAAGAGCAATAGAGAGCAAAGAGAAAATCAATCGCAAACACAAAGTATTTGTTTCGAGGTTCGAGCCACTGCTCTACTCCCCGCCTTCACCGCCGTGAAGGGTTTCCACTATCCACCGAGGACTTTACAAGGTCTACCGAAGACCGGAGTACCGAACTCCACCACTTACAAACCTCTACCGAAGAGGTATCTCAACAAGAACAAGAAGAAGGAACAAGTAGCCAAGTGATCACCAAAAGGATCACAAACTTCTTACAAACTTTCTCTTTACAACTTCCTTATAGAATGAGGATGGAAATTTTGGCTCTAGAAGTGTAGTGAGAAAAACAAACTCAGTTGTAAATGAATCTTGCTTGAGAACACAACTAAAAAATAATAGCCAAGAATGCAAGAGAGAATTGAGAGCTTTGAAACTTTTCTTTCTTTTGAGAACTTGTAAACTAGGGATTTTTCTTAGTATTTTAGCAAGAGACCTATCTCCTCTATTTATAGGGAGAGAAAGGGATTAAAACACATTTTAATTAAGCTTATTTGATCCCAAAATAATCCCAAAAACTGAAGAAAGTTCTGCCAAAAAACAGATCCAAAAAAAAGATTTCAGAATTGCACCAAAGAGGAAAGAGCCGTTGGGCTCTGGCAGGCTTGGCGGTCGGCCGTCCCGGTCAGCCGTCAGCCCTGCTGGCATATAGCCGTTGGGCTCGGGTCGACC
This sequence comes from Agave tequilana, assembly GCA_038442645.1. Lineage (NCBI taxonomy): Eukaryota > Viridiplantae > Streptophyta > Magnoliopsida > Asparagales > Asparagaceae > Agave > Agave tequilana. Next base: position 59,202 of record JAVJIF010033765.1, read on the forward strand.
GGTCGGCCGACCGACAAAAAGAAGGAACACAGTATTGAATAGGCGGTCGCCGGTCGGTCGACCGACAAAAAACAGAGAGCAGAAGTTTTCGGTCGGTCGGCCGGTCGGCCGACCGACAGACGTGCACGAGCGTGCACGTCCAGGACAAAGGATCCGGTCGACCGGTCCGGTCGGCCGGTCCAGCCTGACACAGAAAAACTGAGAGGAATTTTTGGACTTTGAAAATTTTTCAGAATAATTATGTAGGAAAATTTTACTAAGTATCATGCTGGAAAGATAGAAATACATGATATAAACAAGATATAAAATTTATAAATATAGAATCATGTATAGAGACCAAGGCATGAACTTTAAACAAAACATCAAAACTAAAAACTGTATTTTTGGAAAACTATGTGTGTGTCCTAGAGCCAATATTCTACAACCTCAAACTTTAACAAACTATTTCTTACATTGGTTCTAATTGACTACAAGGTCTTCAAGTGGGCTTCTCCATATGTGATCTTGCAAAGCTTGATACTTGAGCCCGAAATGAGGTGACGTGAGTTAAAAACACCTTCCTTTAGGGAAGAATGCTCCTAGAATCATTAGAATCCTGAAATACACTGAAACAACAAACATGATTAGTACAAATAACTATATATGTTTTGTGATCATCAAAACACACTAAAACGGATGATTGTAACCTTGGGCCAATAATAACTTATCAATTGATAAAATTAGAAGCAGTGATCAACATAAGAGTTGTATCCCTTTAAGTCTTCTTTCTGGATCATCTTGAATCATCAGATTTAAGTTTTGGTAGATAAAATTATGATTCAAATGCTAAACTATATTTAGTCTGAATCCGAGTCTAAATTACTTTATCTCATCCATTGATTTTCTCTCTATCCATTTATCCCTTTGAATTTTGAACTTCAACTTTAGATTTAACGATCTATCTCTTTATCCTCAGTGAAACTGATAGGGTCTTTTTCTATTCCATTTTTTTTTAATTTGAATGATATTATCTCATCTAATATACCTAGTTTTCAGATAAGATGGCCTTTAAAACTTCTAAATTTGAATCGATCCCCTTTCTTTTGAACTTTTAGATTTAATTGGATAAATCTATCTCTCTCTCTCTTTTTCTCTTCCTTAATTATCCCACGCGCGATTAACATTACATTAATAGCAGATTTTGTTTTGTTAAATAAAAATGTAGAAATGTGACACATATGATATGAAAACATGCAACGCACGTGTGTGATCAGAAAGCTTACAAGTTATGGGACTCTAAAAATAATAAGATCGTGTTGAGGAGGTATGTCATATTTGATGAGGCTTTATTATTGAAACTATGGTCTCTCAGCAAGAGGAGAAGATTAAGACCAAAGATGTATCACAACGGGTGGAGGTTGAGGCTACTCCATTATCTCCAGTTGCTTCAGTATTGTTTGAGATCTCACCGGATGTGACAATGGGTAGAGATCATATAGCCAATTTGGATGCTGAAGACATTGATGAAGATGTTGAGTTATTTGTAGCTATAGGAGCTAAGAAGAATCCTCAAAAGTAGATTGTGAAGAACCATGAACTTTAAGTTGGTGAGTTAATCAGCTCAAGTTGAAAACCGTTGGTCTCTATTACGATCGTGATGAAGAGATTCATATGACTCAGCCAGTTGGGTTCATTGCTGCAAATTTGATTTCAGTTGATTGAGCTCTCTGAAGCTCATTTAGATAAACTACGTGAGGCTTAATCTCTTGGTAAGGGATACGTAGACAGCAGTAATGGTGCAGTCTGCTTGCTGAGTTGAAATTGGTGATTCGATGTGTTAGGCTCAGATTTGAGAAATCTTCAACGAGGTGGAGAATTGTAGGGGAGAAGATAAAAGTTAGAGTTTTTTTTTAAAAAACTCAATCAGGTTAGCCTAGAGAGAGTAGTGCAAGACTCAATTGATGTCATCAGCAGATCTAGAAAGAGGTGTCAAATAAATTTTGTATCTTTATAAGAGTTGTAGGTAACTTGAAGATCTTTACATTGATTTTTGAATCATCTAATTAAGTTCAAAACGAGAGAGATGTGATGGTTTAAAATTGTTACTGTTTCTCACTTTAGGGACAACGGATCCAACCCGAATTCAGATTCGGTTTCAAGTTGAACTCTGATTCCGTTTTTGACCCAAATTCTAGGTATTTGTTCTCTTTTCTCTGGCTATAAATATAAGATTCTTGTGATCAATTGTATCAAGTTGTAACATGTATTGGTGACTTGTATTGGAGAGTTCTATGGTTAGTTTGTTTGAGGGAATTCTATAGAAAAAGGGTAGTTTCTCTATTTGGATCAATTTTAATCAGTTGAATCTTCAGTTTAATTTATAGCTCCTGAACTCTGCTGATTGAATAAGGTTCTCTCTGCTCGAAAACGTAGGCAAGTTGTCAAACCTCGTTAAATCTTATATTTTCTCTTTGTACTGGTTCGTGCTTTATTGGTTCGTGATTGACTTGATGTTGTTACTCTAATCTCGGTGATGACTTGTTGGATTCCTCTGGAGGACGCAACAAGATCATTCGTAGATGTATAATTTACAGAGCCTGCGATAATTTTTTGCAGTGAAAATGAAAATCAGATGGCTAAAATAGATTCAAAAATGTTAAAGGAGCAAACTAAAAGTTCAATCATGTCAGAAGTTTCTCAAACCCAAGATATGTGATGACTTGGTTGTGTGAATGATAAGAAATACCAACTAATTTGTTCATTTCCCCTATATTACATCAATCCCATTTATTATCAAAGGCAAACTCTTCATGTGGCTGATGAGCAGCTGTAGCTAGGCTAATCTCTCTCTTCGGGGCTGTTTGTTTGGCTATAAAAGGCCGTAATTCATAAATGACTTACAACTCAATTACAACTATAATATTTGTTTGGACCGTAATTCGTAAAGACTTACGCAACTAAACTACCATTCACTTACAACTCAATTACTACTCACTTACAGCCCACTTACAGTTAATTTTGTGGTCATGCAAATTTGTATTTTTTTATGTTAATATTATGTTTTAATATTTAACATTTTTAGTATTTATTTGGAATGCTAAAAATTTTTAAATTACCAAATAGTTAATTTTGTCATCAACTTTTTCACTTACGACTTACATATTAAGACAACCAAATACCGTAAAATACAATACACTTTCTCACTTACAACTTTATATTACCAGCCAAACACCATAAAACTTATATTCATGTAACTCATTTACAACTGTAAAAGACTTTACCAATTATGACTTACGAATTATGGCCAATTATGAAACCAAACAGACCCTTCATTTCAAATACTAAACCTGCAGAGGAGCTGCCAGGACACTGGTTTTCAAACTGGGAGTTGGGATTGTATGTGGAAATAAATAATAAGCAAAGACCATGTCCGTGTGTTACACAACTCCTTTCCACGCATTGCTCTTTCCTGTGAAGCTCAGCAATATCTCAGAGCTTGTTTTCTTCCTTCAACTTGTTTGCTCCTGTAGTTCTCATCCAATCTTTCATTTTGGTGACAATAAAGGTTACTGGATCTAGGTGCCGGCATAAGTGTTAACATCATATCACACAGTTATTCTTTAACTGATCTGAAAGACTGGTAAATATTTGTGCAACATGAAGTCAACAATGAGAACATAACTAGGAAGTCTCAATCCTTACGTTTCACACTGAATTTCTGCTTTGTGATCTGTAAATATGCCACACAATGTACACACATTTTTTTGCTCTGAATGCATTACCAAAAGGACTTCCAGGCAGTTTACCTGAAATTTTGACTTGATAGTACCACTTGACAATTTATTTTTTGCTGCAACGACACAGGCATCATGTACAGATGCAAAATCACCATACAGCTTTTTTTTGTTAAAGAAGAAAGACATTTAAATCCTGCAAAAAAATCTTCAGTGCACGCATTGTACATAATGATGTGATTCGAATGACAAGTGCGAGTGAAATAGAGTCTGGTCCCACGAGAATTGTTGTTTCAAGTATCAACTAATCTTTTCAAATTCTATTTGAATAATCAATTTAGTTAGAAGATGTTATGAATAAACTGTTACTAAAAAGGTTTTCTTTACATATGAAAAGAACTAGGGTGATGATTACGATAATTGTAATCAGATAAAATATTATACTTGTGTTAATTCATCCGACTCATGCTAACAATCAGAATTTCCTATCCTAATTAGTATTTTGTCTCGAATAATACCAATTCTATCTTCTAAATTTATAATCTACAATCTTTCGATCTAGTAGATTGCTAATCAGAATATGCATTAAGTATGATGAATTTCCTACCTGACTGCACAGCTCTTACATCTCAACGTCTCGAGTTATGGTTGCCAATTCTAGAAGTTTTTGCTAAGTTATCTCCTCTCGGACTCCAACCTAGCCCTCTGATTAATTGTGCGCACCACATAAAGCACACACATAAAGCACATGATTAACATTTTAGCATGCAAAAAATTTAAACTTTATAAAACACGTAGAAGTATTTGCATAAAACATAATCTCATATCATCAATACAATCCCTACATCATGCCCCTAATTAAGAAAAATTAGTTCATGGTTAAGAAAATAGAGCACATGTGTTAGAATAGATCATCGAATAAAATCAATTAAAGAGAAAGACAAGAGAAAGGAAAGAGAGCACACAAAAAGATGAAGCCTTTATGAAGATTTCCTCGCTGAAAGTGCTCTGAGATTTAATGGCTAACAGCAGAATTTTTATTGATTTTCGCTCAAATAAAGAGAGATAAAAAATTATTATTTGATACAAGAGATTTGGCGGCGTTTATATAAAACAGAGAGCAGTAGAATCCTAATCGAATATAAAAACCTAGGTTTCTTAATTTACACGAATTACTGAAAAAATTCTATCCACAATTACTGTCAAAGTTAGGCCAGTTGGCCGAAATTACGGCCACCGGGCCGAACATCTACCTATAATGAAGCTCCGCTTATTGACTCGTGTTGACCTCTGAGTTGGCATTCCCGTTGGCTGGTTTACAGCTGCTTGGCTGAAATCTACGGCTGGGTGGCCGAGTTCTTGGTCCATTTCAGTCCTAGTTTTTTTGTGAAATTTCTGATTGTACGTGAAAACTGTGTTGAGATGTTCCAGCTTTGCATCGAATCTCTGGTTCTGCATCTCTTTTGTTCACTTGATATCATCGATTCACCAATTTTTACTCTTTTTTTCTAATTTGCTCTTAACCTAAAATCTGCAAAAAAACATTAACAAAATACCCATGCAACATTAAATATATCAAATAATAGGCATAAAAAATGATGTAAAATATGTATATAAAGTACACACATCACATAATACTGTATGCACTATTACTTGTACAAATCAAGAATAAAAACAATCTTAACATGCCAAGTTTATGTTTCATTTCCAAAATACGTATCCATAATCTAGACCATGAAAGTAACGTACACAGAAAGCACATGCATCTACTTGGACCCCTCTCCCATCCAAAACAACCTAGAAATAATTTTTTTTTAAATTTCAAGCCAAAAATAAAAGTTTTAAAAGATATGTGCGCACAAGATCTGCAACATTAAAGGAATTAAGAACAAGTGCCACAGGAATTTGGGTTTTCTTTAAATTTCTTTTGTTGGAGCTCCAAGAATGCGGCCAGACATCAAAACAACCCAATCACTATGAAATTTTGTGCTGATCCTTTGGTTTCTTTTGGAGACATATAATCTTTCCAAGTGTCTATCATCTTGCCCAACTATCTCTGGTACACCTCTTCCTACTTATTACCACTACCAGTAATCTTTTTACACCCAAGCGTTTATACCTTGGAATATAATAAATTATCTTTGTAACCGCCAAGTAACCAACTTGCAGTTTGAAACTTTGAAAAACCACCTCAGCTCTCAACCCGCCCACCTCTCCTTTTCCCGTCCTTTACCCTTTTCTCATGTCTGCTTTTTTCTTTCAGTGTGTGTGTGTGTGTGTGTGTGTTGTGTGTGGTGTGTGTGAGAGAGAGAGAGAGAGAGAGAGAGAGAGGTTCATTGGTCTCCACCTCATTCTAATGTTGTCTCCCTCAACTCTGTCCCTGTTATCTCCTTTTTCCTGTTCCAGGATTTTATTCCTTGTTCAAGCTCATCATCATCATCTCCTTCCATTTTGCCGAAAGCCAGCCAATACTGCCAGGAATATCTCATTTTTCATTCTCTTTAATTTCCAATTCTGGGTCTAACTCCATTTCTGTAGCCCAATTTTCATGGTTATTGAAATCACTTGCTTAAACTAATCCCTCCTCTCCTCACCCCACACAACAACAACAACAACTAAGCCATTTGTCCCAAGTATTCACATGGCTGATAACTACTCCAAAATCTCCTTGACTCCTTTCTATATGGGAAAAAGCAATGATTTACGTATTTGTCAATGGAGTTGTTAACAAGATACTGATTTAGCTTTCTTAATCTAATATAATCACCATCATCCTATTGTCTCAATGGTGCCTCTGCCTTCAGTAATTCTACTCTTGTGAGTAACTTAGTCCCATGGAGAAGAGCCGCACAGTTTTCTACTCTGCAGAGGGATGACTTTGGAATTGATTCTATTAATTTAATTACAAGAGAAAAGGAAGGGACTGTTCTTTCTTTCCTTGATTCCAGAAATCAAGGCCTTGATTGGTGCTGCTTGGCGTCGAAAGAAAAAAGCGAAGAGTTGTATGTTTTGAATTTATTTGGAGAAGATTGTGGTGGGTGTTTGGTCAGAATCAGATGGGGTTGTGCTTCTATTTCCAATTCTTAATTCCTCTAGTTGGGATTTGCGAGTCTTCCCTCCACTCGAATGAATGACTCTCATCCAAAACAAAGTGCAGTGGAAATGCAAAGTTAAACTAAAGCGCGTGCCTTACTGGACCAAATCCCGGACCCCACTGTATAATTCCCGACAAGTGGTCGGGACTCAAAATCAATTAGCACAAAGGTTCGTTGATATTCTTGGGAGAGATTTCACCCAACATCTCCTGTCTTTCCCTGGTTTTTAACTATTCGGTTCAAAGGCTTTCTATCTCATACGTGAGATTGCTGCTTACAATTGGCAGCTCAAGAAATACTGTGGATATTGCTCATAGAAAGGGTGCAGCAGCGATCGGCGGGCTGGAAAGGGAAGTTGCTCTCTCTCGGAGGGAGAATCACAAGGATTAATGCTGTCCTCTCTTCATCCCCATATATTTTCTCTCCTTTTCCCTCTTGCAAGATGGGTGAAAATGGAGATTGATTCTATTAGAAGAAACTTTTTCTAGAAAGGGCACATAAAGAAGGGAGGATATATTGCTTGGTAAATTGGCAAATGGTTTACAAGTGCAAAGAGTATGGTGGATTAGAGATCATTAACCTTTAGGAGTTCAATACTGTCTTGCTTCTCAAATGGTTGTGGAAATTGTTTGACGAGCCGGCCTATAAAGGGGCGTCGTTTCTACTCTACAACTATTGCCCCTATCGGGATTGTGGGCGGACAAGTGCATTAATGTGGCCTCCTCTTCTCCTTTCTGGAAAGGACGAAGATCTGTCAAGAATATCTTCTTTTTAGGAATTGCACGAATGTTAAGAGTGGGATGGGCACTAGATTGTAGTTACACAAATAGTGTTTGAACGTTCCATTTCGGTGGTTATTCTCAAAATTTTTTGTTGTCGCTCAAGACCCTACTTGACCGATGTTGTCACACTGCTCAATTAACGGTTCGGATATTAAGGTTCCCTACTTGCATTAGGAGGAGCACTTTGATCAAAGGGAAAAACTTCTACAACTCCTTCCTGGGGAATGTTTTCCAAATTTTGGGTAAAGAGACCGCCCTATATGGGAATAAGATCCTAAAAGGGTTTTCTCTGTTAGGAATGCCTACTACAGGCTAAACAATGGAGGGTTCAACTGCCCGTTTGCTAAAGTGACCTGGAAAGTTAAGGCGTCATTAAAAATCTGTGTCTTCCTTTAGCTAGTCATTAATAGAGCTATCCTTGTGTGGGATAATCTTATGAAAAAGGGTTGGCATGGGCCTAGCGTGTCCTTTGTAAGGAGGAGGAAGAAACTATCAATCATCTCTTCGTAGCCTACCCCTTTCGTACTTGGGACAGGCTAGCGCATTGTCTGAGATTGCATTTGCCTTATCTTCCTCCAACGGCTAATCTTCTTTGGTCCACTTGGAGACAATATCAGTTAATAAACACGACATGGTTATAGGGCATTTATTGACAACAACTACTTTATAAGGGATTTGGAGGAACGAAACAAAAGAATTTTTAATGACTTTGCCATATCATCCGACCAAATATTTCATGTCCCTCTACTTTCATTACTTATTGGTTCAATCTTCTTTCAGGTAGAGTCAGCAAGGTGGCGAGGAGGAATCTGGACCACACAGATGGGGGACATCTTCGACAGCCACTCAGAGGACACATTAGGTGGGGGTTATGATACTGACTCAGACGATATGTAATCGGTGGCATTTTGGGCCCTAATTTTTTGTTGCCAGGTTTACCCTGACTTTTGCTACAGGATCAACTTTTTTTTTTGTTTCAGGGAGGTTTTGAGTTTCTTCTTTTATAGCTTTCTTTATGTTCACATATACTTTTATACCTACTGTCTTCTAGTACCTGCTTGTGCAACAAAAGTTTATAAGTGTTATGATAAACACCACTAAACAATAAGAGTAGCCATAGATGCCCCGAGCAATCTATCGTAACAGACAATATATCTTGAACACCACAAGAGGAAGAATACAAATCAAGAACACAAGATTTTTTGAGAGGAGGGGGAGAAATTCATATTAATCTGAGAATCAAAATTAAGTTTAAAAGGATCTCTCAAACTCTCAATACAAGGATTGATTCAAGGTTATTAAAAACTAATGAAACAATCTCATATTTATAGGAAACCAACTACCTAGAGTTTGGGTCAAAATAAAATCAAATTCAACTTGAAAAAGAATTAGAATTCGGGTCGGATACATACAGAAATGCCTAGATTGCTGCTGTTGTCGAAAGGCCTGTTGACAGCGTTCTCCTTGAAAGATAGTCTGTCTCATATTTTCGAGAGCTTCGCCAGAGTTGTTGAAAGATGGTATCAGTTTTCGAAAGCTTGAGCTTTCGAAAGCTTCTTCAAGCTTTCGAATGCTTCTTTGCATTTCTGTGTACATTCTGGTTTCTGAATCTGTTAGAATCTCCTTCACTTTATCACATAGTCTTCGTCAATGAATGTGAGGCATCCAAAATACCAACAATCTTCACCTTGACTCACATTCTATTAGTTTTCTTTTATTGTAGAAATTGGCATCCACACCATCAAATAAGCTTTCTCTTCCTTTGTGACTTCACACGGCTCACTCCCAAGAACTTATTCTCCACCTTATTTTTGGAGAACCTTTATGAAGTTCAGAGATACTTTAAACTTTTTCAGCGGGATGGTCTTTGTTATCATGTCTGATGGATTCTTCTTTGTACTAATTTTGATCAAATCGATAACCTTATTCACTGCAACCCACTGACGTATCATGTGATACCTCACATCGATATGCTTTATCTGCTTGTGATACTTGTGATCCTTAGTGAAATGTATCACACTTTGACTGTCACAATTGATCTGAACTGAATCAGGTATGATTCCAAATGTACCGACTATCTTCTAAACCACAAGGCTTCCTTAGATGTCTTAACTGTAGCCATGTATTCCACCTCTGTTGTTAAAAGTGCCACTATGTCTTGCAACTTTGCCTTCCAAATAACAAAACTCTCAGCTACTATGAATACGTAATCCGTCGTAGATTTTCGTTGAACATGATCTCCTATATAATGTGCATCAACATAGCCTTGTAGTATCTTAAGCTTTTTCGTTTTCAATCTCTGAAATGCTAAGCCTAATCTCCCAGTCCCTCATAGATATCGTAGCACACACTTCACTGCTTTCCAATATTGCTTACCTGGATTCGACATGAACCTACTTACTGTACTAACTGCATAGGTTAAGTTAAGCCTAGTGTAACCTATAGTATGCGTTAGTGATCATATCGCACTAGCATATAGTATTCGAGACATCTCATCCTCATCTTCTTCTGAGTTTAGACACTGATTGGAGAATAACCTGAAATGACCTGCTAGAAGAGTAGTGATCGGTTTTACTTCAGCCATGTTGCACCTTTCCAACATTTTCATAACATAGTTCTCCTGGGATAGCCAAATTCTGCATGTAAACCTATCTCGATTGATCTTCATACCTAAGATATTCTCAGCTTCTCCTAAATCTTTCATATCGAACTTCTCTTTTAGCTGAGTTTTAAACTTCTGAATATGTATCTTTCTTCTCGCAACAATCAACATATTGATTTGTGAACTGGCAAGTGTACAATCTTTACAAGTAATAAATTGATGGATAGAGTGTCGAACTCATGAGGATTGTTATCTTATTAAGTACCAAAGGTGTATTAACTCAAACCTTTACTTGAAAGATGATAAAAATAGATAAGTAAATTAAACTAAAAAGATATTCGCTTTGAATAGAAAAAAACACTAAAGTAATTGATTTCAACAATTTAGTAATCTGATTTAATAAGTTGATTATGTTAATAGCTACATACTACTTATGTTAACAATCAATAAATCCTATTTTAATTAATAATTTCTATTTAGCAATATTAATTTAACTTTAAAGTAGAACTGAAAATCTGTCGATCTAATAAATTTACTAGCCAAAACAACATTAAGATCTGTGATTTTTTCTTAAAATTGCACAACCTGTACTTCTTCTATTAGTCTCAGCCTATAGGACATGGTTTTTAATCTTATGAAGTATTTCTAGGTTATTTCCTATCGGTCTCCAACTTAACCGTCAATATCGTTGCATATGTCAACTGTTAGACATTAAAACGAGAAAAAAACTTAACACACATGAAGTCTAACATGAAAAACGGAGTAGTAATACAGAAATAACACAAAGTAGTAAGATTAAATCTTCATAATAACTGCCTCCGTCAATGCTCTAATTATGAAGATTTAGTTCATGATAAAGAAATTGTACAACAAAATAATAAATATGATTCTAATCTTCATATAGTAAATTAAAAGAGAAAGAAAAGAATAACTCCAATTTAGATCACGTCTAATTCTTAGTTGTCGCTTCTCCTCTGATCTTATTCTTCCAATACACTAGAATTTCTTCTTCAAAAATCAGAATTTTATATCAGAAAGAGTATTTACAAAAGAGAAACTAAAATTTAAACTATAACATCTCTTCTATGATTTTATATTCTCTACTCTCAAACTTATTATTTGCAAGAGATTGCTGCAGTATTTATAGACCCTAGAGACCTATTCTGGTAAGGGATATAAGGAGAACTCCAAATCTAACTTCAACTCGGTGTCAGAGTTTGATTCTGAATTGGACTGCTACCAGCTCACAATAATTGAAAAAAATGTGCAGCCAAATGATCGAACTGGAAAAGTTGTATCCCTTTCAGTCTTTTTTTCATAGCATCTCGAATCACCTGAATTGGATTTCTGTAATGAAAGTTATGATCAAAATACTAACATGTGTGCAATCTAAAACTGATTCTGAATCTGAGCTTACTTCTAGTTGACTAGTCAACGGCGAATCCACATAATTAATGACGATTTTGCCGTTTGACTTTTACTTTTTACTCTAAAACTTTGGGATCTTCTTTTATTTGATGTGTGGTTTCTATTGAACTCTCTGGTTTCATTCTTAAGTCTGTAGTAGTGAATACCATGCTGCAACTCTTATCTTCATCGCTTTTCTGATTTGTTTCATCTCTTTTCTCTAATTTGTGTTCTTGACCTAATTTCTGAATAATCATAAAAGTCTATACCCATGCAACATTAAATATATAACAAAAAAATATATAAAAGTGGTACAAAATATAAATAATAATCACAATTATTACACTCCCATAATCTTACTTTTGCTACTCCTCGAGCAAAATCCTAATCTAAAAAAAAACAAAAAACTAAAATTCCTAAAAACTAAAATAAAAACCTAACTCACTTTCGTAGGAATCACGGTTGTACTTAGCATGTGTAACAAGCCATTAAACCTCAAGGCTACCCCTAATGGACGAGTGTTGTCTCATGAGAGTTTGCAGTGAATATACCCACAAAATTCAATGAAAAGAAAATATAAAAAGATTAAGAAAATAAGGATAAAAATAAAGATAACTAAAAAATAAGAAAGAGAAAAATAAGAAGAAAAAAAGAAAAATATTTTTGTTCAACAAGAATCACTATCCAATAAGCTCAATAGTTTTCACAAGTAATTCTTTTCAAGTTCAATCTCCTATCAAGAAATCCCATCATCTCTTCTTAGAGACTTCAAATCCTAATATATCCCATCATCTTTCCTATTCTTTCTGATCCTATGCATCTGCATAAGTGTGTAATAACTCTTAACTTGGAATTTTTTTAATTCAAACTTTTATACTTAACTTTTTTTTTCACAATATAGAAGTTTCAAAGTATTACCACTTCATTGCCTTTTAAGCACCTCTTTTTCTTTTTTTTTTTAATACATATAACTCATCCAATTCTCTTTCGTATAAATATCAAGGCTTCTTCTGGTCAAGATACCTGACTAATTGATCATTGGAGCTATAAAGGCAAACTCTAGAATCTCAAAGTTTTAGATTAAGTAGGGCCAAAACAGAGTATATGGAGTACAAATTCAGTAAACAAAGAACCCGAGATTATAATATTATGATACTAGACGGATAAAGAATACCAATGAGCAGTTATTTTAAGTACTTGAGTTCTATTATCCAAAAGGACGGGGAGATCCATAGTGATGTCAATCATATAATCCAAGCTGACTGGTTAAAATAGAGGAGTACAACAGGAGTTTTATGCGATCATAACATCCAGTTATAACTGAAGGAAAAGTTTTATCGGACTGATATTAGGCCAGCTTTGTTATATAGCATAGAATATTGGGCTATAAAGAGATATCATTCCTAGAAGATGAGTGTAGCATAGATGCTCATGCTTCATTGGATGTGTGGTAACACGAGGAGAGATAACGTGAGAAATGGAGATATTCGTCCTAAGATAGGCATAGCCCCTATAGAAGAGAAGATGAGAGAATAAATACCGTCTACGATGGTTTGGTCATGTGCGACGTAGATTTACAAATACACCAGTCCGACGAGTAGAGCTTATCAACTCAGGCAAGTTAAAAAAAGTGAAGGGAAGACCAAAGAAAACATGGACGAAGATGATACGAAAAGATATAAAGGCTAAAGGTTTTAATGAAGGCATATTGCTCGATAGGAACGAGTGAAGAAAGCTGATCCATGTGTCCGATCCGACGTAGGTCTCTTTTGGTTCATGTAGCCTACCCCAGATACTTGGGACAAATGGCTTAATTGTTGTTGTTACCTAATTATCTTTTCTGTAAATGCCAAGGCTACTTGAGACCAAATATCTAGCTAATCAATAATTTAAGTTCATTATATTTTATGTATATGTCAATATTTTTTTATATTTTTTTAAGTATTAAGTAATCCTCATCATCCCAAGTTTAAATAAATGTGTAAGTGTGGATAAGATGCATAATCACGTAGATAAATTCTAAATGACATTCAATTTTCATCTCTTCTCAAAAATTTAAGGAATTTATCAAATTGATATCCTTATCCAATTCAAACTATATGATCACTAAATCTCTTAAAATTAGATAATTTTACTAAAATTTTAATTTTTTTCAGTTAGTAAAAGAAAAAAAATCTAGTAAAGTCCTAAAAAGAAAAAAATAAACTTAAAAATAAAAGAAAAGGAAAAATCCTAGACTCCTCCCCCATAACTAAACCTTGGCATGTCCTCATGCAAAGCAAGATGAATCAGTAACATATGTAAATCACAAATAAATACCGCCTCCCCAAGATCAATTTATCTTTTTAAATTTTTAGACAATCATAAATAAATTATCTATCAAAAATTACCCATGTCCATAAAAATAAACAGAAAATCATAAACATTCATTAATTTGAAAGAAATCACTAGGGAAAATTTCAAAATTTGGATCCATTTTTTCACGACGAATTAGCGTCTGGACTGCGATTACGCCGTCCGTACTTCTCTCTGATGATCCTGGTATTTTTCTAACATGTTTAGTCCATCTCTGTGGTTGATCATGTATCTATGTTTCTCTTGCAACACTAGTTCTAAACTGAGGTGAACAAAAAGAAAAAGAAAAATAAAAGTCAGTATATATATATTTACAATAAATTATCTCCTTATCTTGATTTCGTCTATTCCACCCATGAGAATGCTTGCTTAATAGTTGTCAAAATGAAAAGTTATAGCCCTTTCAGTGTTCTTTTCACAGCATCTTGAATCACCTGAGTTGAATTTTTATAGCGAAAGTTATGATCAAAATACTAAAACATGAGCAATCTGAATCTGATTTTAAATCTGAGCTGACTTCTGGTTGACCAGTCAATGGCGAATCCGTCGTAGTCAATGGCGAATATGCCATTTGACTTTGACTTTTGACTCTGAACTTTGAGATATTTTTTTATATGACGTGTGGTCTATATTGAACTCTCTAGTTTCATCCTTGGGACTCTGTATCAGTGAATTCCATGTTGTAACTCTTATCTTCATCGCTTTTTGGGGTTTTCATCTCTTTTCTCTAATTTATACTCTTGACCTAATTTCTACATAAACATAAAATAATATACCCATGCAGCATTAAATGTGTAACAAAAAAGTATAAAAGTGATATAAAAATAGATGATAATTGCAATTATCACATATCATTCACATACAACAGCAAATATGTTACACTGCTTGAAATAAACGCAATGGTCATACTCACATCAGGTGTAGTTATTCTTAATCATGAATGAGTCAAACTGCTTGTACTACTACTTGGGAGTCTGCTTCGACCCATAAAAAGACTTCTTGAGAAGACACACCTTGTTTTCTCTATCTTTCTGAATGAACTCTTCGGTTTGCTTCACGTATATCCTCTCCTCTAATTCACCATGTAGAAATGCTATTTTCACATTCAACTGCTCCAACTCGAGATCACTTTGAGGCAAGATTGCCAACAACAACAGAAAGGATGCATGTTTAACTACAGAAGAGAAGATCTCATTATAGTCAATACCCTCCTTCTGAGAATACCCTTTGGCAACTTAGCATTGCCTAGTATTGCTCATTATCCTTCTTTCGAAAGACCTATCTGCAATCTATCACTTCAGAACTCTTTGGTAGATTCACCAAATCTCATATTTGATTCCTCTCGAAATACCCCATCTCCTGTTCCATAGCTGTGGCTTACTTGTCACTGTCATCCGCCTTGATTGCCTCTTTGTAACTGCTAAGGTCTTCACTTTTTGTTACAATGCAAAAGAGACTTGGTCTCTTCCCAGCCATATCTGATTGGTGGTATTGAAACTCTGTTTGACCGTCTCAACAATTTAGGTTACATATGTTGCTCTTGAGTTGCTTCATGTTTGTCTCCATCTGAAACTGAGGAGTCTGCATTTGACCTGACAGGCTTGATGGGATCATGTGAAAACTCAAACTCCTCTTTGAGAATTTGCTGAATCGTCTAAAGATCCACCTTGTGTCTTGTCCTCTATCTTTGACTTTTCTTACAATATTGAATTTTTATTAAAGACCATATCTCTGCTAACAAAGGTATTATTCTTCTCTAGATCCCAAAGCCTGTATGCTTTGGTTACCTTGATAAAATCGATGAAGTAACACCTCTTTGAGTTGGACTCTAGCTTATTCCTTTTTTGACTATCAACTAAATTATATGTCAGGCAACCGAATATCCATACGGTTGAATAGTCCACTAACTCTCCTCGTCATATCTCTTTTGGTATCTGAAGATCAACGGCTGTAGACGGTGACATGTTCACTAAATAACTCGCATGACTCACCGTCTCTACCCAGAAATCTTCTAACATGTCAGCCTAGAACCTCATACAATGGACACACGTTGTAAGTGATCGATTTATGCGCTCTACTACTCCATTTTATTCTGACCACCTTGGAATACTCAGCTGGTGCTCAATACCTTCACTAACTAAGTATTCCTTAAATTCCGTAAATGTATACTCACCCATATTGTCTGATTTCAAGAACTTTACCTTTTTTCCTTTCTGTTTCTCTAACATGGCTTTCTACTTGTTAAACTTCTGGAATACTTTTGATTTCTGCTTCAAGAAATACTCCCATACTTTTTGGGAGAAATTATCTATAAAAATAACATAATAACATGCATCCCCAGTGGATGCAATTGGCAAAGATCCCCATACATTCGTGTGTATAAAATGTAACAAGTCCTTTGTTTTATGCACTGAGCTAGTAAAAGCTACTCTCGACTGTTTACCCATAATACAAAACTTACATAGGTTAAGATTATAGTATTTAATACCTAGTAGAACTCTTTTGATGTGTAAGACTCGAAAACCTCAGTCGCTCATGTGTCCAAGACACATGTGTCAAAGTCTTGTAGCATCCTCCTTTTCTGTTGCCATGAAAGCATCATCAATCACCATACTTCTGATCACCTTCTACAAATTCGTCATACACTCTGCTTTGAGGACCGTCATGGAGTCCTTAGTGACCTTTAGAGCTTTGTCTGTCCTGAGAACTTACATCCATGAACTTCCAAGGCTTCCAATGAGAAAAGGTTTTTTCTCAGGTCTGGAACGTGTCTCACATCCTTGAGTGTCCTCACATGTCCTCAAACATCTTCATGTGGATACTATCTATTCCAACTATCTTGGATGCATCATCGTTCCCCATCAGGACTGTGCCTCCTTCAAAAGGCTCATATGTGCTAAACCACTCCTTTTTTGGGCACATGTAATATGTGCACCATGAGTCAAACAACCAAGCATCTGAGAACCTCCTTTTGCCTCTGCCCGGATCCATCGACAGAACTAAAGTTCACCTAGAGGGGGGTGAATAGGTGACTAGCTAATCTAATGATGAATTAATGTGGAATTAAAACTATTTATGCAAACTAAAAACTATTAAGCTAAACACACCAAGTATAACACAAGAGTTTAGCCGAATTCCCGGTGAAGGGTTTTGGACTAACTCCTCAAGATTCCTCTAGATAAGAGTTGAGGTGCCACTATGACTCTCTTGGTTGCATACAAGTGTGAGCAAACAATCCCAAACATATATCAATAAAGCACAATATATATCAAGCATATAAGGATATAAGCAATGTAAGCATGCAAGAAATAAACACAAGTGAGAGATACAGAAAGAGCAATCGCATACACAGGAGATTTGTTTTAAGGTTCGAGCACCCTTACTCTACGTCCCCGCCTTCAACACTATGAAGGATTTCCACTAAAATTGATCCCATCGGATCACTCGGTGCCGCAACACCTATAACGAGTTCACACTAGAACTCCTTGGACTCACTAGTCCCTCTCTTATTCTCACAAGAACAACACGCACAAGCACACTAGCTTGCCGAGGCCGCACCTCTACACCGAGCTCCCACAAGAACTCGAAACAACACGAACCCGCAAGTTCGCCTCCTTAAATACAAGATGAAAACTTTGGTGATCTAAATACTTTAATCACCTAAAAATACTCTCACAACAACTCTCCTATAGGATTGATATAGCAATGGAAAGCTCAAGTATGTGTGAGAAAAACTTGGATAGATTTGTAGTGAAAAACTCAAGAAATCTCTTTTGAAAACCCTCTTGAAACACTCTCCTTTTGATATGGAAATATTGGCTCTAAAACAAGTGAAGATAAACACTTAGAGAGGAAAGAAAAACTAGCTTGAAAATCCACTTAAAATCTTGTGTAAAACAGCCAAAACAACCCCATATAAATAGGCTCTAAAAACTAGCAGTTGGGGACAACTCAGCAGAAAACTCTATTGTCGGTCGACCGCCTGGTCGACCGGCCAACTGTCAGATTTTTGACCATTGTGCCACCGGTCGGATTTCTGACCATTGTGTCACTGGTCGACCGCTCGGTCGACCGAGGCCGGATCCAGAGAGCAGAGCTCTCTGGCCGGTCAATCGCTGATCGACCGGGGCCAGATCCAGAGAGCAGAGCTCTCTGGCGGTCGACCGGCCCACCAGCCAAATGGTTGTGCACGTTTGTGCACATCGGTCCACCGGTCTGGTCGACCGACTTCTGTCTCGGTCGACCGTCTGGTCGACCAGCAGAAGGCCAAGTCAGACATCTTTTGGGATTTAAAACTTGGTCTTTTTATCTTTAATAAAATCCCATAAATTCTCATAAATTCTACAAAAATAAGTTCATTAATATACTTTAATATACAAACATGTTTGATTAAAAATTAAAATATATTATAAATATTTTGAACTATTTTTGTGATATAGAAATTTTGGCTTTAAACAAAAATCGTATTTTCCAAAACCAATCTCCAAATTGAAAAATGATTTTTTCCAAAACTTCTCCAAATACAACAATAATATATTTTAAACACTTTTGAAACTTAGTGTGTATGGATATGATCCACTACACATATGAGATGAAATATCTATGTTTTTGATAATAAGCTCTAAAATAAGTTTTGATAAATCCAAAACGATATTTTTCTAAAATCAAAACTATCTTATGAAAACACATATAAATTTTGTGTATGTGTATATGAACTTGAGCAATCCCCCAACTAATCTATCTTTTAAATTTTACCTAAAAATAAATCTTGACACTTACAAAACCCGACACAAGTCTTCTTGAAAATTTTCTCATGAAAATCTTCTTCTCCTTCTTGAATTGGTCCAAACCTTGATCCAAAAAGCTAGGCTCCTCTTGAGTACTTGATGCAATCTTGATGCGCAAGCTCTTGAATCGAGAGCTAGCTTTAAAACTTGACTTCAGATCCTTTGTTGAAGCTAAACGCCTACTAAGATCTTGATCAAATATCTGAGACTAAATAAACACAAGATCATTAGTACTATAACTAAATGAGTTAACCATCATAAAAACTAGAGCGATGGGCTTTTGGACCAACAATCTCCCCTTTTGATGATGACAAAACTCATGGAATTATATATGCATGGATTAAAGTTAAGCTTCACAGAAGCTCCCCCTTAACTCATGCATAACAATAAACATAAATATATTCAATTGCTTGCATAAAACTAAACAAATATATATGCATAGACAAGGAGATAAACATGCATAAACTCACCAAATTCTTCTCCCCTTTTTGCATCAACAAAACATATATGCATAGACAAGAAAATAAACATGCATATATAAACTCTCAAAATTCTTCTCCCCCTTTTTATCAATTCATCAACAAAGGGGCAAAAATAAATCAAACAATAAAGATATATAAGCGATATACATTCATGAAGAAGAGAGACGTGAAGTTAGTTCCCCCTGCATATATGCATTACATGAAGAGGGAATGACAAGACCCTAACTCACATAAAACATAATATACAATATATAAGCGGAGATGTTAAGCTCCCCTTACACACATGTACCACATAAAGAAAAGATGTCAAGCTCCTCAACATAAGATATACTCAACATGAATCTATATATAGAAGAGATGTTAAGCTCCCCTTGCATATAGGCAATACATATCAAGAAATTTTGAAATAAAATTTTGATAATACTTAAAGCAAAACTTTGAAATTTCTTAAAACAAAATTTTAGAATTTCTTAAGTCAACAAAACAAATTTTGATACGAATGAAATCAAATTGTAGTTGATAAAATAAAAGTTGGTACCACTTGTAAATAAACAAAATTTTAAGATACCAATAGAAGATTTTTGATACCAATTGAAAAAATGCATAAGCTTATAAAGATACTAATTTATATTTAAATTTAAGGCATGCTTAGCATAAACATAATTTATACTTTAAACATGTAAATATTGTAACACAAGCATAATCAAATCATATATATGTATGAAAGTGAAAATACCAATTGAAATTGATATTATTATTGAAATTATTGAAATTTGAATCATACATATATATAAAAAATATGTGTGAGTATACAAAAAGTGAAATATCATGAAGATCATGTATAACTCATAACTACCACCCTATTCATGCACATGTTTAAATAATTTTCAATTTAGCATACAAGACATGGTCGCCCATCCAACAGCCTTTAAAGAGTAGAAGTTTTTAAAAATAGATTTGAAAATAGTTGTAAATTGAAAACACTACCAAATGAAGAATAAATAATTAGTTTAAGGTAATTTTGAAAAACTAGTTAAAAATTCTTCAAACATGAAACCAAATTATATATCTCATGAATCATAGCTAAGTACACAAAAATTGTCACTCAAGATGTATAAAACTCATAAATGCTCATGAAAATATAGTCATGAGAAAACAAATAAAATGTGAGTGCGCAAGAATCCTTCAAATATGAAAACAAATCATATAATAATTGAAGAATAAATAACTAGTTTAAAGTAATTTTAAAAAACTAGTTAAAGATCTTTCAAACATGAAAACAAATCATATATCCCATGAAGCATGCTAAAAATACAGGAGTTGACACTTGAAATCTATAAATCTCAAAAATTCTCATGAAAATACTATCATGAGTAAACAAATGATGTATGAGTGCACAAGAACCATGTGAATAGCATATTCATGAATAATCAATAAGGTCCAAAATAAACATGAATTTCTTTTATCAAAAACATGTAAATCATAAAAATTAATTTTTCATTATAATCAAACTTTAAGGTATATGTATGTTCTATCAAAACTAACAATATACATACATATCGTAGACACAAACGAGTCCATAATATAATTTGCATGAAGGTAAGTGACTCAAGGGTATACATGTATATATTTATTAGTTTTAGACAAGAATAATATATACATGAAGTAAAACATATACAAAAATAGGAAAAATAAGTGTAAATGAGGGAATCATCAAAACTAGGTTATATATGTACATGTAATGAGTACAAATGAGCAATGAGGTACAAACATATAATAATCAAGTGTAACTCACTACTTATACGAGTATATACACAAGTTTTAATGAAAAGTTCATCTAAACAAGTATTCACCACATGAAACATAAAATCAAAACATGCTAAAAATATTATCTAAGAAAAAGCATGTAAATTAAATGGGAGTTTAGAGATATTTACCAAACCAAATGTACTATTCTCTAAGTCTCCAAAATATGGTGGTCCTCCCACCAAACTTCCTTGATAGTGATGCATCAATTGTAGTGTCCATCAAGCTTATGCATCCACCACCAAGGCACCATACCTCTCACGTCTATGAGAGCCTACACGTATATTAAACACAAGTGGTGAAAATTATGGTACCTATTTTCTTTTGAGTCCACGGGGGTTAGCATTATTCGGAACTCAAACATTTTTATTAGCAAAGTTAAAAGAATTTACTCTATCATAGAAAAATCTTGTAAGATGACCTTTGCG
Organism: Agave tequilana; assembly: GCA_038442645.1. Classification (NCBI taxonomy): domain Eukaryota; kingdom Viridiplantae; phylum Streptophyta; class Magnoliopsida; order Asparagales; family Asparagaceae; genus Agave; species Agave tequilana. The sequence goes on from JAVJIF010033765.1 coordinate 80,659, forward strand.
GCCGCAATGTGTACATTTGTACACTCTAGCATGCATATGAGAGTGAGTGTGATCATGATGTGCATAGTGTGCATATGTATGCCATGGGTTATGTGCATGAACATGTGGAGTTTGTTTCTTTTCAAACAAGATTTTCAATTTAGAATGGTTAAATGCACAATTGCTCAAAGTTGAGCTCAAACAATTTATTTTATTTTTCAAGACTTGAATCTCATTTTTATTAATAGTAGCATGAAGAGCATGGCAAGAATGAAAATCAATAATCTTTTTCTTTTTAGAAATATTTTCTTTTTTTTAAACAATTTTTCTTTTTAAAGAGTTATTTTCTTCCAAAGCAATTTCTTTTTCTTTCCAAAATGATTTTATTTTAAAGAATTATTTCCTTCACAAATATCATTTAATTTAAAAAATAAGAAAATATTCTCCTTTTTCAAAGCTTCATTTTCTTTTGAAACATTTTCAAATTTATTTTAAAAAGAATCTTTTTCTTTTGAAATGGACTCATATTTATTCTTCAATCTTTTATGGTCCTTTTTAAGCAAATCATATTTTTCAAGAAGTTGTTGACAAAATAAAGTAAGCTCATCATATGGCATGTCAACATCCTCATCAAGCTCGGATTCGGAATTTACCTCAAGGGGGTTATCCCCTTGGACCATGTAGCATATGTTGGAAGTATCACTTCCATCATTCGAGTCGCTCTCCGCATAGTATTGCTTTTATTCGCCAAAGGAGACTATAGTGTTCCATACTACAAAAGCTGAATCAAATTAGCAATCCTAGATAAATAATCATCATTTAGGATACTCTTTAATGCATGGATGGCTTTTGAGTTAGCATGAAGATACTTGCTATTAGTAAAGTAGGAATCCTTAATGGTAGAAAGATAAACATGAATGACTAAGGTACATTGACATCTTAACTTTCCAAGTTTGGATGTTAAGAATATCAAACACGGGAGGTGTCATGAAATCCATGTGTGTGTAAACAAATATTGTGATTAACTAAAAAGAGGATATTTAACTCTAAGCTGTTAGACCCAAATCAAGAGCACCAAGCTCTGGTACCAATTGAAGTTCACCTAGAGGGGGTGGGGTGAATAGGTGACTAGCTAATCTAATGATGAATTAATGCGGAATTAAAACTATTTATGCAAACTAAAAACTATTAAGCTAAACATACACAAGAGTGTAGCCGAATTCCTGGTAAAGAGCTCTGGACTAACTCCTCAAGATTCCTCTAGATAAGAGTTGAGGTGTCACTATGACTCTCTTGGTTGAATACAAGTGTGAGCAAATAATCCCAAGCATATATCAATAAGGTACAATATATATGAAGCATATAAAGATATAAGCAATGTAAGCATGCAAGATATAAACACAAGTGAAAGATAAAGAAAGAGCAATCGCAAACACGGGAGATTTGTTTCGAGGTTCGAGCGCCCTTACTCTACGTCCCCGCCTTCAACACTATGAAGGATTTCCACAAAAATCGATCCCACCGGATCACTCGGTGGCGCAACACCTACAACTAGTTCACACTAGAACTCCTTGGACTCACTAGTCCCTCTCTTGTTCCCGCAAGAATAACACACACAAGCACACTAGCTTGCTGAGGCCGCACCTCTACACCAAGCTCCCATAAGAACTCGAAACAACACGAACCTGCATGTTCGCCTCCTCAAATACAAGATGAACACTTTGGTGATCTAAACACTTTGATCACCTAAAAACACTCTCATAATAACTCTCCTATAGGATTGATATAGCAATGGAAAGCTCAAGTATGTGTGAGAAAAACTTGGATAGATTTGTAGTGAAAAACTCAAGAAATCTTTTTTAAAAATCCTCTTGAAAAACTCTCCTTTTGATATGGAAATATTGACTCTAAAAGAAGTGGAGATAAACACTTAGAGAGGTAGGAAAAACTAACTTGAAAACTCACTTTAAATCTTGTGTAAAATAGCCCAAAACAGTCCCATTTAAATAGGCTCTAAAAACTAGCCGTTGGGAACAACTCAGCAGAAAAATATGCTGTCGGTTGACCGCCCGGTCGACCGGCCAACGGTCAGATTTCTGACCGTTTTGCTACCAGTCGGCCACCCGGTCGACCGAGGCTGGATCCAGAGATAGTTCTCTGGCCGGTCGACCCCCCGGTCGACCGGGGCCAGATCTAAAGAGCAAAGCTCTCTGACGGTCGACCGCTCGGTCGACCGGCCCACTAGCCAAATGGTTGTGCATGTTTGTGTACATCGGTCGACCGGTCTGGTCGACCAACTTCTGTCTTGGTGACCGGCAGAAGGCCAGGTCAGATATCTTTTGGGATTTAAAACTTAGTCTTTTTATCTTTAATAAAATCCCATAAATTCTCATAAATTCTACAAAAATAAGTTCATTAATATACTTTGATATACAAACATGTTTGATTAAAAATCAAAACATATTACAAATATTTTGAACTATTTTTGTGATATAGAAATTTTGGCCTTAAACAAAAATCGTATTTTTCAAAAATAATCTCCAAATTGAAAAATGATTTTTTCAAAACTTCTCCAAATATAAAAATAAGATATTTTAGACAGTTTTGAAGCTTAGTGTGTATGGGTATGATTCACTACACATATGAGATGAAATATCTATATTTTTGACAATAAGCTCTAAAATAAGTTTTGATAAATCCAAAACGATATTTTTCTAAAATCAAAACTATCTTATGAAAACACATATAAATTTTGTGTGTGTATATATGAACTTGAGCAATCCATCAACTAATCTATCCTTTACATTTTACCTAAAAATAAATCTTGACACTTACAAAACCCGACACAAATCTTCTTGAAAATCTTCTCTTGAAAATCTTCTTCTCCTTCTTGACTTGGTCCAAACCTTGATCCAAAGAGATAGACTCCTGTTGAGTACTTGATGCAATCTTGATGCGTAAGCTCTTAAATAGACACGAGCTAGCTTTAAAACTTGACTTCAAATCCTTTGTTGAAACTACATATCTACTAAGATCTTGATCAAATATCTGAGACTAAATAAACACAAGATCATTAGTACTATAACTACATGAGTTAATCATCATTAAAACTAGAGTGATGGGTCTTTGAGCCAACAAGAACATCACAAGGGTCTTTAACTGCTTCCTCAGCTATGCTGGCTTGATCCGATTGTTTCCCACTGGCACAAGCTCCATCAGCTCCTGGACCATCTTTCTTCTTTAGAATCTCCTTGTACTTGAAGCAATTCTTCTTTAAGTCCCAGGTTGTTTGCAGTAGTAGCAATCATTTTTTCTGGTAGAACCTTTGTTACCCTTCTTGGGTCCTCTACTATGTGATCCCCCCTCTGCTTCTTGACTACAAATCCTAAGTTCTCCTCTGTGGAATCTATCTTCTTCATCAGCTTATTTTTCTGGAGCATTTATTTGATATTTTTCATCTCTAAGGTCTTTTTTTCATACATGATGGTGGTCACCAAGTGATCATAACTCTAAAAAAGAAAAGACATCAACAAAAAAGTTGTCTTCCTCTTCTAATTTCACATTAAGTGTCAATATGTCACTCAAAATTCGATTGAACGCATTGAGATGCTGCAGAAACGGTGTTCTTTCCTTCATTCAAAAACTATACAACTGCTTCTTCAAGAAGAGTTTATTGGATAAACTCTTCGTCATGTAGAAACTCTCTATCTTACACCATTGGTATGCAGTTGTTTTCTCATTCATTACATTGTAAAGAACTTCAACTGATAGGCATAGTATAATAGTGACCTTGGCTCGAACATTGAGATCCACCCACTCATCATCCTCCGTCTTGGATGGCTTCTTCTCAACACCAAGTAGGGACTTGTGAGTGCTCTCCTTCACGAGCAATGTCGTTACTCACATCCTTCACAACAGGAAGTTATTTTTCTCGTCGAATTTCTCCACCTCGAACTTCGTTGTGATCGTCTTGCTAGCCATTACTCTTATACTAATTGTTGTGATATCACCACCAAACAATAAAAGTAGCTGCGGAAATCCCGAACAATCTACCATAGAAAACAATCTATCTTGAACACCACAAAAGGAAGAACACAAATTAAGAGCACAAGATATTGTGGGAGGAGGCATAGAAATTCTTATTAATATAAGAAGCAAAATAGAGTTTATAAGGATCTATCAAACTCTTAATACAATAGTTGATTCAAGGTTATTAAAACCAATGAAATAATGCCATAGTTATAAAAAAACCAACTACCTAGATTTGGTTAAAAAATGAAATCAGAATTTAACTTGAAACAGAATCAGAATTTGGGTTGGATATACACAGATACGTTCAAATTGCTGCTGTTGTCGACAAGCATGCCCACAATGTTCTCCGAAAAGTTGGTCAGTCTCAGATTTTTGACAACTTTGCCAGAGCTGTTGAAAGCTGGTATCAGCTTTTGAAAGCTTCTTCAAGTTTTCGAAAGCCCTTGTATTATGTGCACGTTTTGACTTCTGAATCTGTAGGAAACTCTTTCACCTTATCGCATAGTCTTCTTTAATGAATGTGAGGCATCCAAAATACCAATAATAAGCTCAGGAGGATTTAAGTCCTTTCCCATCATTAAAAGCTTATTAATGAAACATGGGAACCCTACAGGTTCACTGTTTTCTCTCAAAAAAATTGTATAATTCTTGAGCTAAATATTTGGTGAAATGGCGCTCGAATTTGAGGGATTAGTTAATGATTTTGGGTGGAAGAACACATTACAGAAGCAACCAACTATGATGTTTTTTGGCACTCAGAGAAGCATGGTAAGTTCTCTAATACCTTTAGGTTGAAGTTAGTTGTTAAGCCATCCTTCTCACTTCAAATCCCCCTTCCCCACTCACTGTGCTCAGGCTCTTTCAGACATCTCATGAGACACACCCGAGTACAGGCATGCACACAATCAGGTAAAATCTTCAATTAGTTCTGATGTTCTTTACGTAATCTCTATTTAGCATGATCATAATCATTGATTATGGTTACCCTGAATGTCCCTCCTTTTGGGTAAATCGAATCTCTATTTAAAGAGTTCAATTATAAGGAGAGGGTAAAATTTTATTGATATGAGTTTTCTAAACTCTGTTGAAGGTTAGGCAAAGATCGATGCAATCAATGGTATCAAATACGAGAGTGTATCAGTCATATCAATGGTGAATTACACAGGAGGAATAGGACCTAGTTGATTAGGGCAATGGCCTAGTCAACTAATGACACAAACAGAGAGTTAAAAAATCTGTTCATTACAGACTAGTAGACTAGGCCAAATTCCTAGTTGACTAATAGGGATTATTAGTCGACTAGGTTATTTCCTAATCGATTAATACAATTACAGCGGCCCAGTTTTCAAATCTGATTCTGAATCCGTTTCTGATCCGAACTAGGTATTTTTGGTTTTCTTTTATTCGTGATTTCTTTAGTTATATAAGGAGGGATAGTGTCCCTAAATATTTGTAACTTGTAATTGATTGATTCAATAAAAACTCTCTCCCCTTGTCCCGAGGATGTAAGCAAATTGCCTAACCTTATTAAATCTTGTGTTCTCTCTCTTTTCTTTATTTAATTGTTCGTGTGATTGGTGCCTATTCTCTGGTGTACATCTTCTCTATTGATTGGATTTCCAACAAGTGGTATCAGAGCTTTCCGGATTCGATGCGGAGTTTTTCATTCGGGTGGAGCAAATCAATTTGGAGACTGTCTCCAGTTTTGTTCGGAGGTAAAGATCTAATCTTTTCTATTTGGATTTATTTTTACTAATTGTTTTTCATATTATGTTAAGGAATCTATTAAGAAGTTGGCCAGAAAAGTGAATCTATGGTGAAATTCTTGAACCCACATCCGATGAAGATCAATGTGGTAAAATTTAATGGCACGAATAATTTTGAGATGTGGAGGTGTGAGGTGATGGATGCATTGAGGATATCAAACCTTGAAGACACCCTACGATTGAAAAAAAATCAAAGGAGACTTCTAAAAAAGATTGGGACAAGATGAATAGGACGGCGTCTGGTCTTATAAGATTTTGTTTGACACAAGACATCAAGTATCATGTGTTATATAAGATGTCTGCAGTGAAGATATGGGTGATTCTCGAGAAGAAATATCTGATGAAAAGTATCGAGTCTCGACTGCTTCTAAAGAGGAGCCTTTATCACTTCCAGTTGAAGAAGGGACTTTCTATTGCTGAGCACATGAACAACTACACAAAGCTTCTTACAGATTTAGTTAATGTGGATGTGGGTATCAAAGAAGAGAATAAGATGTTATTTCTTTTGAATTCTCTCCCTGATGAGGAATATGAGACCTTCGTCCTCACCTTGATTAATGAAAAACAATCATTTAACTATAATTATATGTCGGCTACTCTTATAAATTATGAAGTGAGGAGGAAGGAAAAGCAATCTTCTTCCAATAGTACATTAGCAGAGGCATTAGTGGTAAGAAGCAGGGGTTCCAATCAGAAGGGCAAAGGCATTCGTGGGAGATCAAAGTCCAGACTAGGGTTCAGAGATCTGAAGAACCAATGTGCCTTCTGTAAAAAGTTAGGGTACTGGAAGGTTGATTGTCCAAAGATCAAAGATAAGAAGTAGTTGAAAACCGAGGCAAATCTCGCACAGTTGATCAGTACATAAGCTGGTACCTAAATCAGACTCAGACTCATTAATATTTTCATTCTCAGTCACTACAGCTACCATAGGTTACTTAGCTGATTCTGAGTGAATGATTGATACAGGAGCTACCTATCATGTGTGTCCCAATAGGGATTGATTTTCTAGTTTTGAGAAACCATATGGATGTTTCATTGTCATGGGTGATGATCGTCCATGTCACATGGAAGGGATAGGTACTGTCTTGGTCAAGATGTTTGATGGAATGGTACGGGAATTGAAGGATGTGAGGTATGTACCTCAACTGAAAAGGAATCTTATCTATGTTGGTGTCTTGGAAGCATGGGGTCTTGAAGTATCTATTAGAGATGAAGTTCTTAAGATGGTTAAAGGCTTGATGGTTATTTTGAAGGGCGTCCGACGCAATAATCTTTACTATTTGAAGGGTAGTATGGTTACAGGACAAGTGGCCACTTATACAAATTCAGATAATGATTGTACCCAACTCTGACATGTGAGGCTCGGGCATATAGGAGAAACGTCTTTGCAAGCTCTTGTAAAGACGTTTCTCCTATATGATTGCAAAGACATTTCTCCTATATGCCCGAGCCTGCAAAGAAACGTTTATTGAAAGGTGTCAGTACCTACAAATTGAAATTTTGTGAATATTACATCATTGGAAAGAAGACCAAGGTAAGACTTGGCACCACAACCTATTACACCGAGGGGATTTTGGATTATATTCACACAAATGTCTGAGGACCTACCATGACGACATCTATTGGAGTAACCATTACTTTTTATCTTTTATAGATGATTACTTTAGGCGATGTGGGGCATATACCATGAAGCACAAAGGGGAAGTCCTGGAGTTATTTGTGGAGTGAAAGAAGAACATGGAGATTATATGAAAAGGAAGATTAAGGCACTCCATTCAGACAGTAGATGAGAGTATACGAGCGATCCTTTCCTACAGCTATATCGCATGAGGGTATAGAAAGACACTTCACAGTAAGAGAAATACCGTAATAAAATGGGGTGACTGAAAGGATGAACAGGACCTTACTAGAGAAGGTCTATTGCATATTATCCAACGCTGGCATATCAAAATCTTTTTGGGCTGAGGCATTGGCGTATGCTTGCCATCTCATTAATAGGTTGTCTTCGTCTGCAATAGGAGGTAAAACTCCTCTAAAGGTTTGATCAGAGAAAGTTGCTCAGGATAATGATTCGCTGTGAGTATTTGGGTGTCTAGCCTACTATCATGTCAAGAAAGATAAGTTAGACCCAAGAGCGAAAAACGGTGTAGTCGTAGGATTCAAGAAAGGAGTAAAATGCTATAAAATTTGAGATCTAAAGAACAAGAAATTTAGCTTGAGCAGAGATGTCATGTTTGATGAGGCTTTAATGCTGAAGCCTACAAACTCTCAGCAGGTGGAGAGTCAGACGGCCAACAGAATATTGTAGAAAGTGGAGAGTAATGCTACTTCACCGTCTTTATAAAGATCAGTATCATTTCAGGTTATACCCTTAGTAACATAAGGAGATGATCAGGTAACCAAATAGGATACTGATAATGATGAGGATCAAGGATAGGCTATGGGTAATGTCCAAGAATCCACTGCAGTTGAAAGAACTCGAAGAAATTCATGTAAGCTCAGTTGGCTCACTACTAACAAAATCATGGCTTATGCTCTCCCAGTCGTTGAGGAGGCAATCCTATCTACTTACAGGAAAGTTAAAATCAGGTCGGAGTCCAAAATGTGGAAGGATGCCATGATGGAAGAAATGAGTTTTCTACACAAGAACTACACTTGAGAACTGTCAGAGTTTCCCAAGAGAAAGAAGGCGATCGGTTTGTAAGTGGGTATTTGTAAAGAAACAGAGATCTTCAGATGGTGATATTGTATGCTATAAAGCCAGATTGGTAGTTAAAAGTTACGCTCAACGAGAAGGCATTGATTACAATGAGGTATCTCACTTGTTGAAAAACACTCGTCTATTCGAATTTTGTTGGCACTGGTAGCACAATACGAGTTGAAACTTGATCAGCTCAATGTGAAGACTACCTTTCTCCATAGCAATCTTGGAGAGAAGATTTATATGTCTCAGCTTACGGGGTTCAAAACTACAGTAAAAGATAATATGGTATGCAAATTGAAAAAATCATTGTATGTATTAAAGCAATCTCCAAGGCAGTGGTACAAGTGTTTCAGTAGTTTCATGAGAGGGGAGAGGTACACACGAAGCCATTATGACCATGTATGTATTACAATAAGTTACCTAGAGGATAATGCATCTATCTACTCTTGTATGTAAATGATATGCTAATTGCTTCTAAAAGCAGATCTCTTATTGATAAATTGAAGAAAGACATGTCTTCCTAATTCGAGATGAAAGATCTGGGTGAAGCAAAGAAGGTTCTAGGCATGGAGATTGAGTGAGACTAGAAGAGTGGCAAGTTAGCTTGACACAGAGAGGTATTTGAAGAAGGTACTTCAAAAGTTCAACGTCAACGATCATACAAAGTCTGTAAATAACCATTGGCTCCTCATTTCAAGTTAAAAGCTACTATATCTCCTATTACAGTTGAAGAGCGTGAGTACATGACTCATGTGCCATATGCTAGCACATTTGGTAGTTTAATGTATGCAATGGTGTGTATAAGGTCCGACTTGTCACAAGTTGTCTCAATGGTTAGCAGATATATTCACGATCCCAGGAGGGGTCATTGAGAGATAGTGAAGTAGATTCTACAGTACATTAAAAGTACTATAGACATTGGTTTTGTACTCAAGAAGAATTTTACTGGTAAACGAAGTGTATCAGATATGTTGATTCCGACTACGTAGGAGACCTTGACAAACACCGTTCCAGTAGGGATATGTGTTTACATTGTCCCAAGCACCGGTCAGCTGGCGCTCTATTTTACAGTCTACTGTCACATTGCCTACTATGGAGGCCGAGTATATGACCATGACAGAGCCTATGAAGGAGACAATTTAGCTTCAAGGGTTGCTTGATAACTTGGGAATTGATCAAGATCTGTTGAAAATCAATTGTGATAGCATGAGTGATATCTGTTTGGCAAAGAATCAGGTATATCATGCAAAGACGAAGCACATTAATGTCAGGTTCCACTTTGTTCGGGAGATTCTTGATGAAGGTGACATCGAGTTAAAGAAAATTCACACGAAAAAGAATCCCGCTGATATGCTTACCAAGGTTGTTCCGGGAGTGAAGTTTGCACATTGCAAAGAATTACTCCATATCCTTTCAGTTGTATGAGCTCCGTGGAGCTCGTTTGAATGAACTACGTGTGGTTTGACCCCGTTAGGCATGGGTACATAGGCAATCACAATGGTGCAACCAATTAGAGTCGAAATGATGCTATGTTGTGTTCGGTTCAGATTTGAGAAATCTTTACTGAAGTGAAAAATTATGGGGAGAGGGTAAAATCTTGTTGATAGGAGTTTTTTGAACTCTGTTGAAAGTTAGCCAAAGATCGATGCAATTAATGGTGTTAAATACGAGAACGTATCAGACGTATCAATGGTGGATTGCATAGGAGGAATAAGACCTAGTCGACTAGGGCAATGACCTACTCGACTAATGACACAAACAGAGAATTGAAAAATCTGTTTCACTACAGACTAGTCGACTAGGACGAATTCCTAGTTGACTAATAGGGACTATTAGTCGACTAAGTTATTTCTTAATCGACTAATACAGCTGCAGCGGCTCAGTTTTCAAATCTAATTCTAAAATCGTTTCTGATCCGAATTAAGTGTTTTTTGTTTCTTTTTCTTTATGGTTTCTTTGGCTATATAAAGAGGAAGGGCAGTGTCCCCAAATATTTGTAACCTGTAATTAATTGATTGAATAAGCACTCTCTACCCTTGCCCCGAGGACGTAGGCAAATTGTCGAACCACGTTAAATCTTTTGTTCTCTTTTTCTTTTCTTTATTTAATTGTTCATGTAATTGGTGACTATTTTCTGGTGTACATCTTCTCTATTGATTGGATTCCCAGCACCAGCCAAATCTTCTGGCATTGTCTGAATTACGACAATATATTTGCTGGAGAGCATATGAATCCGCGTTGACAGGATTCGATTACAGGCCTTGTTTAATGCCAAACCAGATGATCCTGTGCACTCTCCTTATTGCAGTAGAAACAAAATTAAGTTTTACTAGTGTGAGTGCTTTGGATAGGAAATGCGGAGTGAGAGACTTAAAACGGTGAATCTCGCGAAGACAAAATGGCAACACTCTTCAGCACCAATTTCATTTTCCCAGTGAGTCAAGAGGACAGAGATCGCGCGCGCACACAAAGCATCCAATGCAAGAAGATGTAGAAAAGTAAAAGTTGTGATAAAGAATGGTGGATTCACGACTCAGGCCAAGCGAGATAGGATCATACAATAATCTGACAGTGACAAGTGCATTCCCTTTTGGTTATCACTCGACGCCAATGCTCACATGCACTGTCATCGATATGAACACTTCAAGTCACAGATCCAATGCTCACATGCATTGTGATCGATAAAAACACTTTGAATGACAGATTAGAATCAGAGACTAATCAAACAACTTTTTTCTCGATTAATAAAGGAACTGAAATTTAAGGAAAGATACGTGTGCTGTGTATGATTGTGCATTGTCAATTGCGTGAATAAATGGACAAGCATGTAAAGGGTATGTTATTCGCACTGGGACAATTGTTTTACCAAGACTGTTTCTGGGATATTTCTGGTACTAGGAATAGGACGAGGACAAATTTTCTGAGATTCTGCAATAAATTTGAGATTTATGTCACATTGATTATTATTAACTATATTAATATTTTTTTAACTTATTATTCTATCTTAATTACCAATCTAGTGTTTATATTTAAATTATTAAAATAATTAATGATCATAGTTAATTATTAAAAACTTCTAAATAAGAGTGTGTTATTGATTTGGAATTCTCAAATTGGATTCGGACAATTTATAGGATTTTAAAGTTTGGTGTTATTGGTTTGACACTGTGATTTGAATTTTAAAATCTAGTGTTTCTTTTGGATCTACTATTTAGATAGTTAAGATGTGGTTGTTTATATGTAGTTGGAGTTAGTTCGGATGTGTTGAGTCTTGTACTGGTTGGTTGTTGAAATTTGGCTTTATGGCTGGAGCATTAGCTACAACTTGTTTTTAAAAGTAAATAAATAAGTATTACAAGACAGCTCATGTCTATAACTATAAATTAAGAAAATAACTGTTGTTCAATAGCTAAAATAACTATTGTCCAATTACGAGAGAGAGAGAGAGAGAGAGAGAGAGAGTCCCAAATCCTAAATCTTAAGACAAATTTCAGCTCCAGCTTTTTTCTTTGGACAAATTTGTGAGATTTGGTCGGTGAAACAATATACAGTGAGATAAAAAGTGGTACTTGTGAAAGTCCAGACTCAATCACAGTTCTAACAACTAATAACACCTCCAAAATGAAATCCCCATAAAATATCTCAAATCAATAACACTTTCAAAATGAAATCTCACAAAATAACTCAGTCTCACTCAAGAATCCTAGTTGAATAACACGAACAAGAGTAATTTTATTTGTACTACTTTTTATATACTCCATTATACTAATACTCTATGAATTGTACATCACACCCTCATGAATTATGGCTCTCGCCCTCATTAATTACTAGTGTGACTCACAATTCATAGAGTAGTAGTATAATATAGTATTAAAAAAGTAATATAAATAGCATTACTCGGCAACCAAAGCATCAACCTGAGTAGCCAAAATGTTGCTCAAAGTCCCAATCTATGAGCTTTAGAGACTTACTCTGGCCATTAGGTATACTAGCCAAAATGCAAACAGTACCGCGTTCCATTTCCGCGGACTTAACGAAGCATCTCAAACTCAAAGGAGTGTTCATAGGTTAGAACCATAAAATCAGTAAGAAGTACTATCATCAATGTGAACAGTCTTTGATCCGAGTGGGCTTGATGGGCATGCAGTGAAAGGGAGGCAACACAAATCAGGAGAAAAGATGAGTCTGATTGGTAAAGATCCAACAAGTCCAGGAAGGCATAGCATTGTCATATACACACACAACTCAACTCTCAACTGTTCTCTCAGATAGGCATTAATTTCAACTGTTTGGTGTATAGTTGAGGCAAAAAACACAGTCGCACGACAAAGATGATGAGCACACAAACAATCAATCTCACTAATAGATGTGTCTCTCTCTCTCCTTAACATTCAAAATATCCAAGTTATATGATCTATGCGAATATTTGTACAGTCAAGGAAAGCTGGGACTATGGTCCACAGGATCTGCCCGGCATCAGGAAGTAAATGAGATGTGTTTAGTTGTTGGAGTGATGACATGATTTAGGGGTCAATGTGTGGGCTAAGCTACCCGATGGTGAGGTCAGGAGAGGCTCAAATGGCCGCTCTCCACATGGGTCATCACATGGCCTGCCGACAAACATCACAAACTAATTGTACATGATCGAAAATGACATCTCTCTCACTAAAAAAACATTCCAGTTCAGTTCACAAAAGATACGTAAACTCTTTCGTATTCAGCTAGTAACTGGACTGGTTGTTCTTGACTGTAACTTGTGATCCAAATCCTGTAGCCGGTAGCCCTTGTATCTGCCCTCTGAAATGAATTGGGATCACTCACGTTGTCCCAGGCCAGAACCAATGGTTCAGTCGATGATAGGGGTCCACTGCTTTCAGATCCGAATCCAATGTTTTTAAGAAATGAATGATAGGTTTGCATGTCATTTGTAGCCAAGCATCTAATGCGAAATTAAAGCGCTTGTCATTCCTATCCTAGGAATTGATCGGCGCTTGGCGTCGGCACCTCAATGCACCGCTATTATATTCAATACAGCTAGAGCAAACTGTCGGGAAGATGATAGAGACAGTTGCATGTTGCCGAGTCAGGAAGATAGTGAGGAAGATGATAGAGACAGTTGATTTACACCAATGCATTTACCATAGCCATGGGCTACAATTCTGTAGGGAGAGAGGAGAGAAAAACAATGGTAGAGTTTTTTAAACTCGTCAAAAGAAATAGTACAGATATCGGAAGCCAAAAAGGAGCGAGAACGCATTGAATTGCAAGCCAGCAGCGATGGTCGGCTGACCGCCCAGTCGGCCGGCGTGCACAACGTGTATGGGGCAGCCCGGTCGACCGCCCAGTCGACCATAGCAGGAGAACGGTCGACCGAACAGTCGATCGACTGCCATGCATGAGTCTCGGTTGCACTCGTTCGACCGACCGGTCGGCCGAGTGGATGGGTCAGTCGACCGCTCGGTCGGCCGACAGGCATATCTGGGCGAGAATCTGCTTCTCTTTTCAGGATTCGGACTTTGTTTCTGAGTTGGAGTCAAATCCAATTGGGTCTCCTAAAAACCCTGAGTTTCTCTGGTTATAAATAAAGGGGTAAAACCCTCTTGAATTATACGTAAGGTACAAGTTGTATTGGTTGTTGAATCAATAAATTCTCTCTCTTGCCCCAAGGACGTAGGCAAATTGGCGAACCTCATTAAATATTGTGTTGGCGTTTTCTCTTATTCCTTTGTTCTTATTTTCTGGGTACTTCTCTGTTGCATCTATTTCTATTGGTGGATTCCTCATTGGTTGTTGTCTCGCGCGCAACAAGTGGTATCAGAGCGTCCCAGGTATTCGTGGGTTCGTGTGTCGATTCCAAGAGCATTGGCGGCTGTTTGGTGGAGATCGTGTGTCAATCTCGGAGCAGCCTTGGGACTGTTTGTGGGATCGTGTGTCGATCTCAAAACTGTGTTTGCATTGTTCAAGCAATCAGATTTGGTGGAGTAGATCGTTTCGAAAACTCTTCTAGTATATCACTTTGAGGTAAAGATCATCTTTATCTAGTTTTTTTTTATCTAACTCTGTTTGTTTTCCGCATTGCTTTGAGGGATCCATTAAGAAGATGGCTGGAGATAGTACATTTATGGTGAAATTTATGAACCCACATCCATTAAAGATTGATGTGGTGAAGTTCGATGGTAAAAATAACTTTGGTATGTGAAGATGTGAGGTGATGGATACATTAACGACATCAAACCTCGAAGACACTCTATGGTTGGAGAAAACGCGTGATTCCACTTTTGAATAAGATTGGGACAAGATAAACCAAACGGCGTGTGGTTTAATAAGGTCTTATTTGACACAAGACATCAACTATCATGTGTTACATGAAACATCTGCATGGCAGTTATGGGAGATCCTAGAGAAGAAATATCTAATGAAAAGCATCGAATCGCAGCTGCAGTTGAAGAGTAGGTTTTATCGCTTCCATATGAAGAGAGAACTCTCCATTGATGAACGCATGAACAACTACACCAAGCTTCTTATAGACTTGGCTAATATGGATGTCACGATCGATGAAGAGGATAAGGCAATAATTCTTCTGAATTCTTTTCCTGATGAAGAGTATGAGACCTTTACTCTAATTTTGATCAATGGTAGATAAATACTTAACTACAGTAAGTTGTCGGCTGCTCTTGTAAACTATGAAGTAAGAAGGCAGGATAAACTATCTTCTCACGGGAATACATCAGCAGAGGCGTTGGCAGTAAGAGTCAAGAATTCTAATCGGAAGGGCAAAAGTGATCGCGGGAGATCGAAGTCTAGGCCAGATTTCAGAGATCTGAAGAAGAACCAATCCGCCTTCTGTAAAGAGCTCGGGCACTAGAAAGTTGATTGTCCGAAGGCCAAAGGTAAGAAGAAGGAGTCGAAACTAAGGCAAACTTCGCACAGGTGGTTAGTACTCACGCTAGTACTTCATAGGCAGGTAGATCAGACTCAAACTCATCGGTATTCTCTTTCTCTATTAGTACTCCTATCGTTGGTTACTCAGGAGATTCTGAGTTGATGTTGGATACTGGAGCTACCTATCATGTGTGCCCGAAAAGGAATTGGTTTTCTAACTTGAAAAGCTAGATGGATGTTATGTGATCATGGGTAATGATCGCCCATGTAACATGGAAGGTATATGGACAGTCCAGATCAAGATTTTCGATGGGATGGTGTGGGAATTGATGGAAGTAAGGTATGTACCTCAACTTAAGAGGAATCTTATTTCAGTTGGTGCTTTGAAAATATTGGATCTTAAGGTATCGATAAGAGATGGTGTTCTCAAGATGACAAAAGTCCCAATGGTGATTTTGAAGGGCGTCTGCCGAAATAATCTTTACTACTTGAAGGGTAGGACAGTTACAGGTCAGGTGGCGACTTCTATAGATTCAGATGATGATTCTACCAGGCTGTGACATATGAGGCTCGAATATACAGGTGAAAGGTATTTGCAAGCTCTTCAAAGTAAGGTCTATTGAAAGGGGCTAGAACCTGCAAATTGGATTTTTGTGGACATCGCGTCATCGAAAAGAAGACCAATGTGAAATTCGGCACAACGACTTACTGCACAGAGGGGATTTAGATCATGTTCACACCTATATTTGGAGACCTACCAAGATGGCATCTATTGAAGGTAACCACTACTTTGTGACTTTCAATAATGATAATTCTAGGTGATGTTGGGTATACTATGAAGCACAAATGGAAAGTCCTAGAATTGTTTGTAGAGTGGAAGAAGAATTTAGAGAAAAGTACGGGAAGGAAGATCAAGGTCCTTCGGTCAGATAACAGAGGTGAGTATAAGTCTGATCCTTTCCTAAAGTTATATCATGTGAGGGCATAGACAGGCACTTCACAGTAAGAAAAACACCGCAACAAAATGGAATAGCATAAAGGATGAACAGGATTTTGCTAGAGAAGGTCCGATGTATGTTATCCAATGCCAGATTACCAAAAAATTTTTGGGCTGAGGCGTTGGCATATGCTTGCTATCTTGTCAATAGGCTGCCTTCGTCTGCGTTAGGAGGTAAAACACTTTTGGAGGTTTAGTCAGGAAAAGCTGCTCAGGACTATGATTCGCTAAGGGTATTTTGAGTGTCCAGCCTACTACCATGTTAAGGAAAATAAGTTAGACCCAAGAGCAAAGAAAGGAGTGTTTGTAGGTTTCAAGAGAGGAATAAAAGGCTACAAGATTTAAGATCCTAAGGATAGAAAATTTGTCCTCAGCAGAGACATCACATTCGATGAGACTTTAATGTTGAAGTCTACAATCTCTTAGTAGGTGGAGATTGAGAAGACCAAAGGAGTATCGCAATAGGTGGAGAGTGATGCTACTTCACCGTTTCTAGAAAGATCAGTATCTTTGGAGATCATACTCATGGTGACACAGAGTAGTGATCATGTAGCCGAGCAGGATGCCGATAATGATGAGGATCAAGGACAGACTATGGGTGATGTCCATGAATCCGTTATAGTTGAAAGAACCAGAAGAAATTCACATAAGTCTAGTTGGCTCACTACATATATGATTGTGGCCTACGCTCTCCTAGTCGTTGAAGAGGCGATACCGTTTACATACAGGAAAGCTGAAATCAGTTCAGAGTTCAAGATGTGGAAGGATGTCATGAAAGAAGAGATGAGTTCTCTACACAAAAACGACACTTAGAAACTGACAGAGTTGCCTAAGGGAAAAAGGCAATTGACCGTAAGTGGGTATATGCAAAGAAATAGGGATCTCTCAAGGAAGATATTGTACGCTATATGTTGGAACATGTTTGGATGAAGACATTTGTGAAGCATTTCATTTGGAGCTCTAACACAAGATTAATCAAGAGTTCTACATGATCAAGACTTCCCAAAGAGAGTTGATATGATGTGTTTTGTAATTATAAAATAGCATGTCAAAAGCCTTGATGCACACACACATATCTTAGACTTATAGTCGACTTATATCCCTTTATAGTCGACTAACCCATAGTGTAGTCGACTTGACCAAACCCTAGTCGACTAATCCTGTGTCTCAATTTGATACCCAACTCTCTGTTTTTCTGTTAATCGACTTGACAGAAGAACTAGTCGACTAATAGACAATTGTAGTCGACTAACCCTATTCCCCAGTCGACTAATCACTGGCCTAGTCGACTTATAAAGTAGTTGTAGTCGACTTGGTTCAGTTATCCAGAAACCTGTCACTTGAGCTTATCTTGACCTAGTCGACTAATACCCATTACCAGTCGACTACCCTTTGAAAATTTGCCTAGTATAGTCGACTAACTCAAAAGGCAAGTCGACTATAGGCAGTTTCTGACTGTTGGACAGTTTCTTTTATCTGGTCTTTTGTGCAACGTTTCCCAACGTTTTAAACTTTTGAATTGCACCTATAACTACCCTAACTAACCCTAGAGTGCAGCTATAAATAGGGTTGTTAATCTAAAGGCCAAATACCAATTCTAATCTTCAGTTTTTTGACCACAAAATTCTGCCAATCCTGAAAACTGTTCCCACTTCAGTTCTTCACCAAATTCCAACTCTATAGTGAAGTTCTCTGAAGTTTTCTCCTATACTAGCCCTTGTCCACGTTCATACACTGTACCAAGGCTTATAGGAAGTGTTGTAATCCTCAAAGATATCATTGTACAAGAGGGTCTTCTTAGTGTAGAAGCAAGTTGTACAAGGTGGTGATTGTTCTCTTGGTTGTAGAGAAGGTGTACACATTTGGCAAAGGGGATTTGTCAAGTGGTGTGCATGGTTGTGATTTTGGGTGTACAAAATCAAGGATAAAGGAAAATCTCAAGCGAGTGGCTTGGGGACTGGATGCAGGTCACGAGGACTGAACCAGGATAAATCTCTCGTATTTGCGTTTGTCTAAACTTTTCTGAGATTTGATTTCCTTTATTGCAAGTTTATTTATTTGTTTAACTTTAATCCTTCTTTGTTTAGTATTTGTGTTGACTTCGTATTTTAGATCCATAAGTGCCAACAGAGCAAGTCCAACAATTGGCATCATATCGGGACCAACATTTGGTATCAGAGCCCCGAACCGGTATACAAGCCCTGCATACCTAGTCAACAACAAGCAAGGATGGCAACGGAGTTTCCTTTGTCACAATTCAAAGAAGGACATTCTACACAACATCCACCGCTATTTGACGGATCCAACTACAACTATTGGAAGTGTAGAATGAAGATTTACTTGCAATCGCTCAACTACGAACTTTGGAACATTGTAGAAGCATCGTACACCAAACCGGCTACCCACTACAACGCTTGGAGTGATGATCAAAAGAGGAATGCGAACCTTGACGCCAAAGCGATGAATGCCTTGCTCTGTGCCTTAATCAAAGAAGAGTTCAACCGTGTGTCAACAGCAACTTCGGCACATCAAATATGGTATACTCTTCAGGTAACACACGAAGGCACAAATAAAGTTAAGAAGTCTAAAATATCTGTTCTTGTCCACAAGTTTGAATTATTCAAAATGGAGGAGAATGAAACCATATCAGAAATGGTTACAAGATTCACCGACATTACCAATTCCTTAGCATCCCTTGGAAAGGACTACACCCAAGTCGAAAAGTTCGCAAGATCCTTCATGCACTCACACCAGAATGGGAGAAGAAGACAACCGCTATTGAAGAGGTGAATGATCTCTCAACTATGACGTTAGAAAACCTAATTGATAATCTAATGGCATATGAAGTGCAATTGGAAGAAAGAAAGAAGGAAGAACGACAACACCACTCAAAGAAGAAAGAACTTGCTTTCCATGCATCCTCCTACAGGACGATTCCGATGAAGATGAAGAGGAGATGGCAATGCTTTCAAAGAAATTCAGGAGATTTCTAAAGTAAGATAAATTCAAATGCTTTAATTGCAATAAAACAGGTCCTTTGAAGAAGGATTGCCCTTTGCTCAAAAATAAAGGCAAATTCAAGAGCAAAAAGTTCAGAAAGATAAAAGACTACGAAGCCTCATGGGAAAACAGTGATTCCTCGTCCTCTGACGAAGAAGAACAACCTCTGTTACATGGCCCTAGAAGATGATGAGGTATCATTTACTGAACTTTCAGATGCATTTTATGAATTATTTAATGATCTAAAAAATGAAAAACTGAAAATAAAGTTTTATCAAAAGAAAATGAAAAACTTTTAAATGAAAATTCTTGTTGTGCTTTACAAGTTTCTTCTATAAACTCTCAAAAAAATGAGTTTGAAAAAGTAATATCATCTTTGAAAAATGATAATGAGAAGTTTATAAAAGAAAATGTTTTTCTTAAAAAGGAAACTATGTCTTTGAATGAAAGGATTTCTATATTGGATAAAGACATGTTAGTTTTCAAAAAGAAATATGAAGATATGTTGAAAAATGTGACTAAGTTCAATCAAGGAAAAGAAAAATTGAATAACTTGTTATCTTTTCAAAAGTTGTCATATAATAATTATGGTATTGGATATATTGAAAAGTCTTCATATATTAGTAATCCATATGATTCTTTTGTGAAAAGAAAATCTAATAATGTTTCAAAAAGAATTAAGAATAAGTTTATATGGATTCCTAAGAATTTAAGCATTAATGATAAAAATACCTATATTGCATCATACCTTCATGATATATGTAATTCATGCAATTATGTGTATACTAACAGGTGGAAACCAAATTCAAAATGGATTTGGACTCCTAAAGGTTAATATGTTCTTTTATGTTTGGTACCATCTAACGTTTATCTTGCAGGTACCATATAAGAAAGTTATTAAGAACATATATATATATATATATATATATATATATATATATATATATATATATATATATATATATATATATATATATATATATATATATATATATACACATTTTATGATATATTTGTTATAGGGGGAGAACACAGTATTTCTATATTTGTTATAACCCATTTTCTACAGGGGGAGGAAAATATAACCTATTTTCTGCAGGGGGAGATATGTGCACACAACGTGTCATCATCAAAAAGGGGGAGAATGTTGGAACATGTTTTGATGAAGACATTTGTGAAGCATTTCATTTGGAGCTCTAACACAAGATTAATCAAGAGTTCTACATGATCAAGACTTCCCAAAGAGAGTTGATATGATGTGTTTTGTAATTATGAAATAGCATGTCAAAAGCCTTGATGCACACACACATATCTTAGACTTATAGTCGACTTATATCCCTTTATAGTCGACTAACCCATAGTGTAGTCGACTTGACCAAATCCTAGTCGACTAATCCTGTGTCTCAATTTGAAACCAAACTCTCTGTTTTTCTGTTAGTCGACTTGACAGAAGAACTAGTTGACTAATAGACAATTGTAGTCGACTAACCCTATTCCCCTAGTCGACTAATCACTGGCCTAGTCGACTTATAAAGTAGTTGCAGTCGACTTGGTTCAGTTATCCAGAAACCTGTCACTTGAGCTTATCTTGACCTAGTCGACTAATACCCATTACTAGTCGACTACCCTTTGAAAATTTGCCTAGTATAGTCGACTAACTCAAAAGGCAAGTCGACTATAGGCAGTTTCTGACTGTTGGACAGTTTCTGTTATCTGGTCTTTTGTGCAACGTTTCCCAACGTTTTAAACTTTTAAATTGCACCTATAACTATCCTAATTAACCCTAGAGTGCAGCTATAAATAGGGTTGTTAATCTAAAGGCCAAATACCAATTCTAATCTTCAGTTTTCTAACCACAAAATTCTGCCAATTCTGAAAACTGTTCCCACTTCAGTTCTTCACCAAATTCCAACTCTATAGTGAAGTTCTCTGAAGTTTTCTCCTATACTAGCCCTTGTCCACGTTCATACACTGTACCAAGGCTTATAGGAAGTGTTGTAATCCTCAAAGATATCATTGTACAAGAGGGTCTTCTTGGTGTAGAAGCAAGTTGTACAAGGTGGTGATTGTTCTCTTGGTTGTAGAGAAGGTGTACACATTTGGCAAAGGGGATTTGTCAAGTGGTGTGCATGGTTGTGATTTTGGGTGTACAAAATCAAGGATAAAGGAAAATCTCAAGAAGGTGGCTTGGGGACTGGATGTAGGTCACGAGGACCGAACCAGGATAAATCTCTCGTGTTTGCGTTTGTCTAAACTTTTCTGAGATTTGATTTCCTTTATTGCAAGTTTATTTATTTGTTTAACTTTAATCCTTCTTTGTTTAGTATTTGTGTTGACTTCGTATTCTAGATCCATAAGTGCCAACAGAGCAAGTCCAACAATTGGCATCATATCGGGACCAACACTATAAAGCCATGTTGGTAGTTAAAGGCTACGCATTGTGAGAAGGTATTGACTACAATGAGGTATTCTCACCTATTGTATAGCACTCGTCGATTTGGATTTTACTGGCACTGATAGCACAGTATGAGTTGGACCTTGACAAGCTCGTTGTGAAGACCGCCTTTCTCCATGGCGATCTTGAAGAGGAGATCTATATGTCTCAGCTGATGGGGTTCAAAACTGCAAGAAAGAATAATATGGTATGCAAGCTGAAAAATAGCTGTATGGATTGAAGCAGTCTCCTAAGCAGTGGTAAGCGTTTTGATAGCTTCATCAGAGGTAAAAAGTACACATGCAATCATTATGACCAATGAGTGTATTACAACAAACTACCCAAAGGAGAGTACATCTATCCACTATTGTATGTAAATGATATGCTCATCGCTTCTAAGAGCAGATCCGCTATTGATAAATTGAAGAAAAACTTATTTCCGTGTTTGAGATGAAGGATCTTGGTGAAACGAAGAAGGTGCTAGGCATGGAGATTAAGCGAGATCGAAGGAATGACAAGGTGAGCTTGATATAAAAGGGGTATTTGCAAAACGTACTTCAGAGGTTCTATATTGACGGTAATACAAAATCTGTAAGTATACCACTGGCTCCTCATTTCATGTTAAAAGTCACTATGTAACGCCCTAATCCCACGGGTACGGAGACGTAACTGCGACGTATATACGCAAGACGAAAATACCCTCACATATATACGCTAAGAATCAGCACAGGCAAGAATCAGAGTGCATAAGCATAGTAGTAATATACATTCCAATAGAAAAGTACAAGTATATAATTATCACATAAAGTGATATAATATTGCAGGAATATTACATCACCAAAGAATACAAAAGTACAATTTACAAAGAGATATACATAAAAAAAACTGAGAAGTACTCACTAGCAGCAAGAGGGGCCTCGAGAGCTGGTTGAAGTTTCACCTACACACAAGAATACAGATTTTCAAAACTTAAGAATAAGGAGTGCAAGGTGCTCAATTCTACCGTTATAGCAAGTGACGTGCAGGTCGTGATCCACAAGGAGGGACTAGAGATGGAAACTTTTTAGTAAGTTCTCTTTTATGCTACAAAGAATGGTTAAAATTCTTCTTTAACTTCTTAAAAGAAAAGAGAAAATAGAGTTACAGTTAAGTTAGGAAGAAAGTGATAGATTGGGAAGATGGAGAAACTAGAAATGGATATGTACAAAGAAATTGAAAAAGAGTGATAAAAGAAGTGGTAGATTGTGGTGTTTTAAACTAAAGAATTAAAAGAAAAGAAATTAAAAGTTACTTACCTCCTTTGACCAAATATTTACCTTGAATCTGTGGCAATGGTGTTACCTTAAAGTGAGGCGATCAGCGCATAGCCCATAAGAGTTGATTCCCGTCTCTTCCACATTATATCATCAAGACGATGCAAGTATGAAGTGATACAGAATGAGACTAAAAATCTATCGTCATGAGCTATCGGTGGCACTCGCAAGGGCAAGGCTCTTTCGATGCTGGATAGCAATTGGTACCAAAAGAAGAAAAGTAGAAAGGAAGAAGAACACAAAAAACAAAGAAGAACTTACAAATGCAACTATAGATTCAATCTTCTAACAATAAGAGAAAAGAAGAATAACTTACACCTGTGTCACTCTCAGTACAAGTTTCACTCTCGTTCTCCTATGAAACTCTGATCTCTTCTGAATTACATAAATAAAACTGAAAATTACATTAAAAAAATAAAAATCTACACTAAAAATAATAAAAACTGGCCTAAAGTCTATCTCTGCATGATCGCTCCTTTATTTGCCTTTGGGATTGCAGGTATTTATAGGAGAAATGCAGAGAGTAGAGGAGCATGAAGATAAGCGAAGCTGGCTATTTCTGAATTTGAATCCTCCCCTTATCTCCAAACTTGATTTGATGTGGATATTCAGTTCTGGTCTGCAGCTTATTGGCGTGTTTATTGCTAAATATAACTTTTCAAATGACAGAATTAGAAATAATAATCAACTTAAGAGTTGTAATCCTTTAAGTTCTCTTTCTGAATCATCTTGAATCATCAGATTTGAGTTCTGATAGTGAAAGTTATGATTCAAATACTAAAATGTATTCAGCCAGAATTTGAGTCAAAATTGAT
This sequence comes from Agave tequilana, assembly GCA_038442645.1. Taxonomy (NCBI): domain Eukaryota; kingdom Viridiplantae; phylum Streptophyta; class Magnoliopsida; order Asparagales; family Asparagaceae; genus Agave; species Agave tequilana. The sequence continues at coordinate 104,581 of JAVJIF010033765.1, forward strand.
TCATCCCATCCGTTGATCTTCTCTCTATCCATTTATCCCTTTAGATTTGGACTTTGTATTTGACGTTATCCTCGGTTGATCTTTAACTTTAACTATTTGATTCACCAAAAACTGAATTTAACCAACTGAATATCATCCTCCTCTAACCAAATAGATCTAGTTAAATCTGAATTTAACTAATATTTATTTATTTTTATTCTCTTTCTTCCCATGATTATCTTCTGCAAACTAGACATTAAGATAACAAATTTAGCAGATTTATTACATGATAAATGTGAATATGTAATAAAAAATAATGTAATAAATGTGTGCAATCACACCCCCATACCTATCTTTTGCTCGTCCTCGAGCAAAATAACAAAACTAAACCAAAAATTATTAGACCACTTTCGCAGGTCACGCGATTACACTGAGCTTGTGCAATAAGCTGTTAAACCTCTAGGTTACCCCTAGAGGATGAGTTTTGTCTTGTGAGGGTTTTCAGTGGATTGCACCCACAAAATCCATAAAGAAAGAGAAAATATTAATATTTTGAAAACACATTTTGAAAGAAAAATATTTAAAATATTATTGTAAGATTTAAGTAATCTATAAGTTATAGGAAAACTAAATTTTTCATTCCTAAACTTAGTCTCTATTCAAAATTTATTATCAATCAAAGTAAGGCGTCAAATTGTGCTTCTCATTTAGTCTATTACTTTACCCTAAGTCATATGCATCTTTATGACCGTGAAGTTTTGACTAAGGGTTCTTTAACTCTAACTCTTATGCCTTATTTATTTATTTATATATTTTTTATTTTATTTTTTGTGGTATTATTCCTTAGTTCTATTAGGCTTTCTAATCTGCACATGTAACGAGCCTTTAATCGATGACTCCCAAACCAAACGGTCTTAGGGCACCGGGTGAGAAAACACCCCAAGGACTTAAGGACTCGAGCAAATAAGGCCACAAAACTATGGATTTTATTATACGAACCGCTTTTAGGCGTGAATACTTATGCTTTATGAGGCACAAATATATTTCTTTTTTTTAAACTTATCTAATCATCTTTTGCATAAATACCAAGACTTGCTTAGGCCAAAGCACCTAACTAATCAATAATTAGATTTGTTTATTATTCATAAATATACATATATATATATATATATATATATATATATATATATATATATATATATATATATATATATATATTTATAAGGTATAAGAATCTTTGTTTTTGAACCCTAAGTGTGTAAGTGTATAAAGTGCACATATTTCATCAAAGCAAAGATCAAGACTAAATTACTTTGTCAAATTATCTTCCTAACCTTAAAAATCAAACAAATAATCTTATTTTGACCAAGTATAAGAAATCCTAATTATGCTTATCCTATTCCTTAAAATTGACTTAATTTCTTTAAAAAATATGTCAAAATATTGTTTATTTTCAAAAAGTTTTTTTTTAAAAAGTAAAGAAAATGTTAATAATAATTTTTTTATTTTTTAAAAAAGAAAAACCTAAGTTATGTTAGAACTCTCCCCCACACCTATCTCATGCATTGTCTTCAATGTATGAATTAATGCATAGATGCATGAAAAAGAAGAAAGGGAAGGAAAATATTATCTTAAGGTGGTGGTTCCGGTGGTGGTTTGATTGGTCCACGAAATGCGGCTAAATCGAATTTGCGTGGAGTTCGGAGGAACCCACCAGAAACCTCTCTTATATAACCCACTAAATGGATATATATATTAATGATTTTTATTAAGATTTTACCCCATCTAATTTTCAAATTTCACAAATAATTTCGGAGTCAATTTTATCAACACCCTTGTCCTAAAATGGAGTGTGAAAAGATGAAATGATTGACTTGAACTTAGAAAGTACGAGAACTAATACCAGCTCAGGAAAGTGTCTTAAGTCAAGTAAAGATTCATGAGTCGAGATTTGTTCAGGAAGTGGGTCCAAATCAAGAAGTTGAAACTCAAGTCCACATTCATTTCCCAATAACGGAATGTGACTTAATATTGGTGATTCAAGTTCAAGAATGACAGGTGTGGGAATCAAAACTGACTCTAAAATATTACTCAAGTTGGGTAACGAAGCAGGAGTCAATATTGTTTCAGGAATTTGAACTGGATCACAAATTTGAGAATCTAGGCCACATTTCTCATTGAGTTCAATTTCATAAAATGAGAACTTGCCAATTTGTCAATGAGACTTTCAAAAGTATGAAATTGGTCAAGTTCAATATGATGATCATAAAAGATTGTAATTTAATTTCATGATGAATTAGCACAAGATTCAATGTTAACTCGGGAAAAAGATTGAAATCAGGTGAAGATACCGGAGTCATTATTGAATTAAGAAGTAGAATTGAATCACCAAGTCGAGGTTGATGATCATATTCATTCTCAAGTTCTATTTCAGGAAAGGTATAACTTGCCAAAATCTCAATGAGATTTTTAAATTTTGGAGTTTGTGTAAGTTCAAATGGGTGTGTTGAAACGGAATCTTGTTTTTCAAAACAACATGATTCTTCGGCTCTAACAGAATGGTTAGCGATATCAGAAATGGTCAAACGGTAAGAATGGAGAGTTTGGATCATTATATCTATGTCATTATTATAAGCGATTTGAGCCTGAGTCTTGGCTTCAACAGCTTTTCATAGTCGATTGGTTCATCGTTTTGTTGCGATTGGACTTGAAAAGATGAAGTTTTATTTTAGAATTTGTGGTGAAATTGTGAGTCCTTCAGATTTTGTGATTGTTGCTTGGACTCACGCATACTCATTTTCAAGATTGATGGTTTTTTATTTTGAACTGGTGGAACTGAGTATGAATCTTAGAAATATTGTGGACAAGGTGGATAAGGAGTACAAGTTGGTTGAAAATTGGACTCGGGGGAGGTGAATCCCCATTGACTCTGTGAAGAATCAAAATTATTTTAGAAATTATTGTCATAAGATTGGGGGCATGGGTTATATTGATTCGGATAAGACCAATCCAGTGTTGGTTAAAGTTATGATATGCGGGTTGGTAATATCCGAATAAGAGGTAGGGTGTAACATGAATTACCATTAAAATTGAAAAAATTATTGTTATAAGCCATATCACATAGGAGATGTCAAATACAAACAAAGAAAAACAAACAAATAAGCAAACAAATAAAAAGAATTTAACCTAAGTTAGGGTAAACCTTAAACTTAGACTATTAACTGGTTAGACTGTTCACGGGGGGTATATTGTTGAATCTGACCACAAGTTAATCGGCCAGGTAGGGGCAAGATTGGTGGGAGGTATCCATGCTTAAAGCAACGGGCCTAATTATGCCTAACCACAAGCCTTCGGGGTTTCGCCCCTCAACCTTAGTCACCGATTTGGTAAGAGTCAGATTCAAATCAACTTTCCCCTTAAGTCAGTCTCCTATTTGAGTCTGAGATGTTCCTAGGGCCAACGTCTACTCAGTTTCAATTAGGCTTGGGTTAGTGAGTGAGGAGATTGTTTGTAGGCTAAGGAAGGGTAATGACTTCTCCACCTTATCTTGTTTATAGGAAAAGCCCTTAAATCAATTTAGTGCAGTGTACAAGTATATAGAAAAAAAGTAACACTCAAGCAATATTTCATACAAGAATGAACTTTATACTAAATGCTATGCACACAAACCTTGGCTCCATCACTCTTCAACAGTAAATAGAAAATGTAATGAAATAGACACATGCCTAAATGTAAAGTCTAAATCATTTATAGTATTTACAATCAACCTTTTACTGTTTTGTTAGAAATATATGTACAGTGATCAAATAAGAAAATAGATAGCTACAGATATTAAACTTTACAATCAGTCAACCTGTAGAAAATACAGGTTAGTAGTTCACTTAGATTACCACAGGAAGGTAGCAAATCTGAGGGCTTCTGGGCTCTGCTTTTTTTGAGCAGAGTCCAGGGCCACTTATATGGCCACTGCAGCAAAAAATCCTTGTTGTTAAGTTTGTACACTAAGAACAAAGAAGAAGGTTAACCAAAAGTGTAAACTTAAAAAGAGAATAACTTACCATCCCTCTCCGGCAACGACACCAAAATTTGATTGAGGTTTCACCTGCACACAAGAATACAGATTTTCAGAACTTAAGAATAAGGAGTGCAAGGTGCTCAATTTTACTGCTGTAGTAAGTGGCTATGAGGGTCATGATCCACAAGGATGTACTAGCGATGGAGCTTTTTAGTAAGTTCTCTTTTATACTACAAAGAATGGTTAAAATTCTTCCTTAACATCTTAAAAGAAAAGAGAAAAATGGAGTTATAGTTAAGTTAGAAAGAAAGTGGTAGATTGGGAAGATGGAGAAACTAGAAATGGATATGTACAAAGAAATTGAAAAAGAGTGATAAAAGAAGTGGTAGATTGTGGTGTTTTAAACTAAAGAATTAAAAGAAAAGAAACTAAAAGTTACTTACCTTCTTTGGCCAAATACTTACCTTAAATCTGTGGCAATGATGTTACCTTGAAGTGAGGCGATCAGCACATAACCCATAAGAGTTGATTCCCGTCTCTTCCACATTATATCATCAAGACGATGCAAGTATAAAGTGATATAGAATGAGACTAAAAATCGATTGTCATGAGCTATCGGTGGCACTCGCAAGGGCAAGGCTCTTTCGATGGTATAAGACTCACTTGGATAGCAATTGGTACCAAAAGTGAAAGTACACCTAGAAGGGGGTGAATAGGTGTATGGCTAATCTAATGACAAATAATGCGAAATTTAAAAACTAATTGCAACACACTTAGTGTAACCAAAGAGTGTAGCCGAATTCCCGATGAAGGGCTCTAGACTAACTCCTCTCAATTCCTTTAAATAATAGTTGAGGTGCTATGTAAAGCTCTCTTGATTTAACACAAGTATGACACACAATCAAACTCAAGCATATAAATGATATGAATAATATGATGCAATGCACAATGAGAGAGAGAGTTAAGAGATAGTGGATCAATCGCTAACAATAAGATATGTTTCGAGGTTCGAGCCACTGTTCTACGTCCCCGCCTTCACACAGAAGGATTTTCACCATATCGTCCATACAGGACTTCCCACACAGGGAACCTCCACTGAGCATTTGGGTAATACAAACTGGGAGTACACAACTCCTCTCTCCAACAATACAGCCTCTATACAAGAGGCAAGGCACTACACAAATCACCTCTACACTTAGAGGGATGGGCACTTAGCTAAACAACTATCAACCTCACACAAGAGGGATAAGGCTCAAAACCACAACTCCAACAATCGCCTCTTCACTAAGAAGGATACTAACACAACCTCTACAATCACCTCTCACTAGAGGGATAACAACACAATCACCTCTCACTAGAGAAATATCACAAAGTAAGGAGGGTTTACAACTCTTGGTAGTATCAACAACCGCAAACCAATTTTCTCACAAAATAGATCCTAATAGATAGGATAGATAGATAGTTCAAGTGTGAGAAATTAAAATGTTTTAATCAAAGAAAATCACTTGTGAAAATCTCCAAATAGATGTATAAATTTAGATTAAAAACCAATTCCCAAAAGACTCTATTTTCTTTGAAATTCTAACACTTTAAAAACAAATATAAATAAAACTTTTAAACTACAAAAACTCTTGCTAAAAAATACTTGAAGAATAAAAATTTTTGCTCTTGAAAATCTTAGCTAAAACAGCCCAAAGAAGAGGGTATTTATAGCCCAAAAATAAATCTGCCCATTGGTGCAAAGGGCAATTCTACCCTTCCGGCCGACCGGGCGGTCGACCTGCCAACGGTCATTTTTATGACCGTTGAGCTGCCGGTTGACCGGGACCTGGAAACAGAGAGCAGAGCTCTCTGCCGGTCGACCGGGGCCATTTTCAGATAGTAGAAGCTCTCTGGCGGTCGACCGACGCGGTCGACCGGCCTTCCAGCCAAAACAACCGTGCACGTCACGTCGGTCGATCGGACCGGTCGACTGACCTCTGCCTTTCGGTCGACCGGCAGAAGGCTTGGTCAAATTTTTAGGGATAAAAACTTAGATATTTTAACTTCCATAAAATCCCATAAATTTCACAAAAATAAGTTCTTGTAATACATTTGAAATAAAAATATATGTGACAAAAATTCAGCACATATAAACTATTTGAATCATTTTTGTGATATAGAAATTTTGCCTTAAACCAAAATCGGTATTTTCCAAACTTAGATTTTTGAAATGGAAAACCGTTTTCTCCAAAACACATGTAAATACGAAAACATGATATTGAAATAACTTTGAAGCATATTGTATATGGATAGAATCCAATATACTTATAAAGATTTATAGCTATGTTGTTGACATGAAATCCAATATCAGTTAAACAGAAAAACCAAAGCCAAATAAAATTTAAACTTGTATGTGTATGTGAACTTGAGCATATTAACACTATCTAATCTTTACAAAGACCTAAACATATTAAATTAAACACAATACCGAGGTCTTCTTGTAGAACTCCTTCTCCAAGAGACTCGATCCAAACACGATACAACGAGCTTAACTCCAACCGAGTACTAGATGTGATCTTGACGCGGAGCTCTTGAATCAACATATGATTGCTCCAAAAACACCTTTGTTGAAGCTAATCACCTACTAATATCTTGATCAAATATTTGAAACTAAATATCACAAGATTATTAGTAAACTATAACTACATGAGTTAATCATCATCAAAACTAGAGTGAAGGGCCTCTGGGCCAACAATCTCCCCCTTTTTGATGATGACAAAGCTCTTGGAGTTATATATGCATGGATTAAAGTTAAGCTTCATAGAAGCTCCCCCTTAACTCATGCATAACAATAAACATAAAGATATGCAATGAATGCTCAACACAAACATGCATAAGTGAAGAATGCTTCTCCCTTTTTGCATAAACAAAAACATATATGCTCGATACCAATTGTAAAAATAAACATGCATATATAATATCAATTGTAAGTCAACATGCATATAAACTCAAAAACATTCTCCGAATTTCTCTCCCCCTTTTTATCAATCATCAACAAAGGGGTGAAAAAACAAATCAAACAATAAAGATACATATGCGACATATATTCATGAAGAGGAGAGACGTAAAGTTAACTCCCCCTACATACATGCATTTATATGAAAAGAGATGACTAAACCCTAACCACATAAAGCATAATATGTAATGTATAAAATGAGATGTGAAGTTCCTACTACACTCGTGTACTACATACTAAAGAAAGGTCAATCACTTAAATATGACATACACTCAACATGAATCTATATATAGAGAAGATGTTAAGCTTCCCTTGCATATAAGCAATACAAATCAAACATTATGATACCAATTGAAAAATATATCAATTTAGGATAAAGGTATACATCGAAACATCATGATATCAATTTATGATACCTATGGAAAATAACCAAAACATTTTTAATATACCAATTAAGTAAACAAAAATTTTAAGGTACTAAATAATACCAATGTGAAAATATCTTGATACCAATTTAAAAAAGTCTTGTAAAGTTTGATACCAATAGAAAATGACACATTGTATGTTTTTGATACCAATTGAAAGATATATATATATATAGGAAATCTGCATACCAATTAAAAGTAACAATCAATTTCAACGTAACTTGATGCCAAAAAAAACATGTCTTGTAAGTTTTTGATACCAATTGAAAGTAAAAACTAAATTGATTTAGGTAAGCATAACTCATGTCAATATAGATACCAATGTAAAATGAAACATGATACCAATATTGAAAATGTTAGCATATATCAAAACAAAGTATTTTTCATCATAAAGAATAGGAGTAAGATATCAATTGAAAATGAAATCTATTGAAAGATACCAATTTGAAAGATAAAATATGAATTTTCTCCCCCCTTATGAAATACCAATAAAAATAATGCATAAGCTTGTATAAGATACTTATTGAAAAATAATTGATATTTGGGAGTAAAGAAAGCTTAGCATAAACATAATTTGTGCTTTAAGATGTAAAGATATATTAAGCACAATCAAATCACATATATATGTATGAAAAAGTAGATACCAATCGAAATTGATACTATTTGAAATTTGAAGCATACATATATAGAAAAACAAAATATGAGTATACAAATATTAAAATATCAATTGAGATACCAATTGAAAATACAATGAGGATCAAGTGTATAACTCATAATACCTCCCTTTCATGCACATGTTAAAAAGATTTTTAATTAGGCTCACAAGGCATGGTCGGCCATCCGTCCGCCCTTAGATGGAAGGGGTTTTCAAAATAAGTTTTGAAAATAATTTCGATAAGTTTGAAAACTCTTCCAAAATGAAGAAATACGCAACTAGTTTTATGATAATCTAAAAAATTAGTACGAAATCCTTCAAGTAAGGAATAAAATAAGAATATATTCATGAAAACATGAAAATCACACAATCATCAACACTCAAAATCTATATAGCACATATAATACTCATGAAAACAAAGTCATGAGAAAACATCAAGTAATGTGAGTGTACATGAATGATGTGAAAAACATAAGCATGAGAATAGACAATAAAGCTCAATATGAAATTCCTTTATAAATATGAAAACATGAAAATTTAATTTTCACAAAAATAATTCCAATTTCAAGGCATATGTATGTTTTATCTAAATCTAAAGGTATACATACACATCCCTAAACATAAATGAGTCCATAATAAAAATTTGCATGCAAAGCAAATGACTCAAGGGTACACATGTATATCTAAAGTTTTAAATAAAATTAACATATACATGAAGTTAAAACATATTTTCATGAAAAACATGTACAGAATGGGAATACAAGTTGAAATGTACTAATCATCAAAACTAGGCTATACTAGTACATCTAATGGGTACAAATGAGCAATTAAGTAAAAACATATAATAATCAATTTGTGGCTCACTAGATGTATAAGTATATACATAAGTTTTAATGAAGGTTACATTAAAACATGTAATCAAAACATGAAGCATAAAATAACATATAAACCAATATGATCATTAGGCTAAATGCACATGTTTAGAGCTATGATTTACACAATAGTTAAACTATACTGAGAACACAAAAGTAATAATTCATATAAACATGAGAGTATCTCAAATACTATACATGTATGTCATAGGTCTAATTTTCATGATATATAGCATAATGAGCATTAAAATATGACATGCTAAAAATCAATAAATGTAAGCATGTAAACAAAATAAGGAGTAAGAGAAAGTTACCAAAATCAAGAAGGCTCATCTCTATACCTCCAAATCATGGTGGTCCTCCAAACAAACTCCCCTTGAAAGTGATGCATCCAAAATTGTCACCGTTTAGTTCGAAACGCATTCACCGCAAGGCACCAATGCATCTCACGTCATGTGGGAGCCCACACCTACATCAAATGAAATAGGAGTGACTTTTGGTACCCATACTCTTTTGAGTCAATAGGGTTAGCTACTTTTGGGTTCGGTTCATGTGTGTGAGCCACACACACATACAATAAGAGGGCCAATCCCGCGTTGACACGTGGAGTGGTCCTCTTATAATATGTTATGTGTGTGGGCCTCACATACATATTATAAGGGATTATAAGAGGACCAGTCCACGTGTCAACGCGGGATTGGCCCTCTTATTGTATGTGTGTGTGGCTCACAAACATGAACCGAACCCGCTCCTTTTCTAACCCAAACAAATCTATTTGTAAAATTTGAATCATTAATCTTATCAAAGCAAAATTTTACAAGGTGGCCCTTACATCCACATTGTGTACATGTGTACACATTGATCGGGGCGGAACTAGCACTCAAAAGTGTGTATTTATGAAACCGATGTAAAAGCTCGTATGTGCTAATGTACCCTCGATACTTCCGTTATAGCATTGGCTCAACGGGTCGTATCCACAGGGAAGGGAGGCGATAGAAGCATTGACAGTTTCTATTCATGTTATTTGTTAACAATTCTTCTTTGTTGAAAGAATGAAAAAGAAAGTGAAAAGAAAAAGAAAAAGGAAATCCAGAATGTGGTAGGTGAGGAGAGCTATGAAAACGTCGATGTAAAAACCAAATAGAAGAGTGGTTTGGAAAATAAAATAGAAAAGGAGATGAAACAAAGATGAACTAAGTAGGCAGTGAAAACAACGATGAAAATGATAGAAAGAATTTTGAAAAACGATTTCTAAAACAAGAGAAAAAAAAACTCATGGCTACTAACTACTAAATGCTCCACTAACCATGCTAACCTCTTTATGATAGTTGCCTCACATTTTGATCCTCGGCCATCAATAATCCTTGGCTTCAAGAGACGATACAAAGCATGGCACATAGATGGTTCATCACATTCAAACATGCATCAAGATCAAGCTAATACAAGCATCAACTCATTAGACTACTAAAAGAAAGCATGAAATAAAAGAGAGTTAGCTTGGTTAGCAAGTTAGCAAGTTAGATGTTAGAACCCATCATCATTGGCCATCAATGGCTCTTGCAAGAACAAGGCCTTAATAGAGGCTACCCGATTCATGTGGATTATCAAGTAATTGGTTAGATGGTTAGTGGTTAGTAGTTAGATTGCCATGAGAATAAAAGTTAGCAAGAAATCATGTAGAAGATGAAGGAGATTACAATGGAAGAGAAAGGAGGCACCTTTACATAGACTGTTATTATCTATTACAACAATCCCTCTCTATCTCTCTCTCTATGAATCACTCAGCCCTACTACAATGATCTAAAAAGAAATGAAAATATAAGAGAAATGAAGAGCACCTACCTACACTACTCCTAAAATCTGCACCTACTCCTAAAAACGAAGACTGCTTGCGCTCTGGGCCTATGCAGGTCTATTTATAGGCCAAAGATGCTTCCAGAAGACGAGACGGGGCCACGCGTCGAAAATCGACGCGTGGCTCCACTCCTTTGCTGCGGAAACGCGGCTATTGCCGCGTTTTCGCGGCAATACCAGGGAGGTAGATCCTTGGTTTTCGTCAGTGGGTCCCTCTGTATTCGAGAATGATCAGGGTATATCCCGTTTCTGGTATTTGCATCCGAATATTCGTCTGACATGCGCAGGAGTCTAGGTTCAATATATCTTCTAGAGAATCCTTTGCTTGGCCTCCAAGTAATGCGGGATTAATTACCATAAATTGGGATTAATTAGGCTCTTGTTACCCTTTGCCCTTGAACTCTTGCTTTACCTGCAATAAAGACCAAAACACGGTTTAGACCGACAATTTATTCATAAATCAGTGGGAAATGCGATATAATAATGCATATCGTAGACTAATCACACCCCCACACTTATTTTTTGCTCGTCCCGAGCAAAACAAGAAAAGAAAACTATACTACAAATGTTATTACACCACTTTCGCAGGTGACGCGATTGCACTGAGCGTGTGCAACAAGCCGTTAAACCTCTAGGTTACCCTAGAGGAGGAGTGTTGTCTCCTGAGGGTTTTCAGCGGATTGCACCCACAAAATCCATAAAGAAAGAAGACAAATGTTAGTATTTTGAAAACACATTTTGAAAGAGAGACATGTTTTCGAACTATTTTTGCAAAAATATAAGTGATCTAAGGTCACAAGTCCACCAAAAATCATTCTTTCTTAAACTTAGTTTCTATACAAGATCTTGTCTTCAATTAAGGTAAGAATTCAAAATTGGATTGAATATTTTATCTCTCATAAAAACCTAGATAATATGCACATTGTGATAGTGAAGTTTTCTGGGATTTCAACTCTAACCATCTAGCCATTTATTTATATATATATATTCTTTCTTTTTTTTCTTTTTTTTCTTCTCTTAGTTTTGTTAGGCTTTTTTGTTCACCCATGTAGCGAGCCTATAACCGATGACTCCCAAACCAGATGGTTTTAGGGCACCAGATGAGAAAACATCCCTAGGGTTTAAGAACTCAAGTAAACAAGGCCACAAAACTAAGGGAGATTATTTAATTTTTTTGACCACCGTTAGGCATGAATAATCATGCTTCTTGAGGCATAATTATCCAGCTTAATAAGTGATGTTTTATTATATATTTATTTTTTTTCTTTTTATTTGATTTATGGCATTTTAGGTCTTTGTTTCCATCCCAAAAATGTGTAAGTGTGAAGTGTATATTATCTAAGGCAGAAAATTCAAGATAAAATTATCTCCCCAATTTATCTTACTTAGCCTATAATTTTAAACAAGATCCATTATTTCAACTAGGTTTAAGATGTCATAATTGAGGTTTCCTTAGTTTCTAAGATCATCTTAATTTCTTAAAATAGACCAAAACTTTGTCTCTTGTTTCAAAAAGTTTTTAAAGAAAGAGAAAAATTCCTATACAAAAGGGAAGATTTCTAAAAGTATATTAAAAGAAGTGTAAAAGAAAGAAAATCTAAAAACTCTAAGTTAGTAAACCCTCCCCACACTTATCTCATGCATTGTCCTCAATGCATCGTGATATATGTATGCATGAAACAAATAGAGAGGGAAGGAAAAATTACCTCAAGGTGGTGGTTCCGGTGGCGGTCTGATAGGTCCACGAAAGGCGGCCCAATCATTCTTGCGTGGAGTCCGGAGGAACCCACCAGAAACCTCCATGATATAACCCACTAGAAAGATGTATATATGCATGATTTTTATTAGAATTTTACCCCATCTAATTTCCAAATTTTCAAAATAATTTCAGAGTCAAACTTATCAAAACCCTTGTCCCAGAATGGAATGATTGATTGGACTCAGGAGTACAGGAACTAATACCGACTCTGAAAAAAGACTTAAGTCAAGTAAAGGTCGGGAGTCGAGATCGGTCAGAAAGTGGGTCCAAATCAAGAAGATGAAGCTCAAGTCCACATTCATTTCCCCATGATGGAATGTGACTTTCTAAGGTAGGTGATTCAAGTTCAGGAATGACAGGGATGGGAATCAAAACTGACTCTAAAATGTTACTCAAATTGGGTAATATAACAGAAGTCAATAATGATTCAGGAATTTGAACTGGATCACAAATTTGAGGATCAAAGTCACATTCCTCATTGATTTCAATTTCACAAAAATGAGAACTTGTCAATTTATCAATAGGACTTTCAAAAGTATGGAATTGGTCAAGTTCAATATGATCATCATAAGAGATTGATGATTCAATTTCACAATGGATTGGTACTGGATTCAATACTGACACGGGAAAAGGACTGAATTCTGGTGAAGATACCGGAGTCATAATTAAATCAGGAAGTAGAATTGAATCACTAATTTGAGGTTCATGATCATATTCATGCTCAGTTCAATTTCAGGAAATGGATAACTTGCCAAAATGTCAATGGGATCTTTAACATTTAAAGTTTGGACAAGTTCAGATGGGTGTGCTGAAATTGAATCATGATTTCCAAAGTGACAAGAGTCTTGGGTCAGATCAATAGAGTTTGGCATAGCTGAATTGGTCAAAGGTTGATAAGATAGAGTTTCCTCATTCCTATAAATGTTAACTAATTGACTCAATTGTGCTTCCACCCTATTGAAAGACTCAGCAGATGATTTTTGATATTGTAACATAGACTCCTGGCAAGATTCTATACTCTTTTCTAGACTTGATGTATCTCCAAGTGGTTAATGGCGCCAAAATTTGATCAGGGCAGAACTAGCACTCAAAAGTGTGTTTTATGTAAAATCAATGAAGAGCTCGAATGTGCTAATGTACCCTCGATACTTCCGTTATAGCATTGGCTCAACGGGTCGTATCCACAGGGAAGGGAGACGATAGAAGCATTGACAGTTTCTATTCACGTTATTTGTTAACACTTCTTCTTTGTTGAAAGAATGAAAAAGAAAGTGAAAAGAAAGGAAAGGAAATCCAGAATGTGGTAGGTGAGGAGAGCGATGAAAACGCGATGTAAAAACCAAATAGAAGAGTGGTTTGGAAAACAAAGTAGAAAAGGAGATGAAACAAGGATGAACTAAGAAGGCGGTGAAAACATCGATAGAAAAATGAGAAAAGAGTTTTGAAAATGATTTCTAAAACAAGAGAAAAGAAAACTCATGGCTACTAACTACTAAATACTCTACTAACCATGCTAACCTCTTTATGATACTTGCCTCACATTTTGATCCTCGGCCATCAATAATCCTTGGCTTCAAGAGACGATACAAAGCATGGCACATAGATGGTTCATCACATTCAAACATGCATCAAGATCAAGCTAATACAAGCATCAACTCATTAGATTACTAAAAGAAAGCATGAAATAAAAGAGAGTTAGCTTGGTTAGCAAGTTAGATGTTAGATTCCATCATCATTGGCCATCAATGGCTCTTGCAAGAACAAGGCCTTAATAGAGGCTATCTGATTCATGTGGATTATCAAGTAATTGGTTAGATGGTTAGTGGTTAGTAGTTAGATTGCCATGAGAATAACAGTTAGCAAGAAATCATGTAGAAGATGAAGGAGATTACAATGGAAGAGAAAGGAGGCACCTTTACATAGACTGTCACTATCTATTACATCAATTCCTCTCTATCTCTCTCTCTATGAATCACTCAGCCCTACTACAATGATCTAAAAAGAAATGAAAATACAAGAGAAATGAAGAGCACCTACCTACACTACTCCGAAAATCTGCACCTACTCCTAAAAACGAAGACTGCTTGCGCTCTAGCCCTATGCAGGGCTATTTATAGGCGAAAGATGCTTCCAGAAGACGAGACGGGGCCACGCGTCGAAAATCGACGCGTGGCTCCACTCCTTTGCCGCGGAAACGCGGCTATTGCCGCGTTTTCGCGGCAATACCAGGGAGGTAGATCCCTGGTTTTCGTCAGTGGGTCCCTCTGGCTTCGAGAATGATCAGGGTATATCCCGTTTCTTCTGTATTTGCACCCGAATATTCGTCTGACATGCGCAGGAGTCTAGGTTCAATGTATCTTCTAGAGAATCCTTTGCTTGGCCTCCAAGTAAAGCGGGATTAATTACCATAAATTGGGATTAATTAGGCTCTTATTACTCCTTTACCCCTTGAACTCTTGCTTTACCTGCAATAAAGACCAAAACACGGTTTTAGACCGACAATTTATTCATAGATCGGTGGGGAAATGCGATATAATAATGCATAATCGTAGACTAATCACACCCCCCACTTATCTTTTGCTCGTCCGAGCAAAACAAGAAAAGAAAACTATACTACAAATGTTATTACACCACTTTCGCAGGTGACGCGATTGCACTGAGCGTGTGCAACAAGCCGTTAAACCTCTAGGTTACCCTAGAGGAGGAGTGTTGTCTCCTGAGGGTTTCAGCGGATTGCACCCACAAAATCCTAAAGAAAGAAGACAAATGTTAGTATTTTGAAAACATTTTGAAAGAGAGACATGTTTTCGAACTATTTTTGCAAAATATAAGTGATCTAAGGTCACAGTCCACCAAAATCATTCTTTCTTAAACTTAGTCTCTATGCAAGATCTTGTCTTCAATTAAGGTAAGGATTCAAAATTGGATTGAATATTTATCTCTCATAAAAACCTAGATAATATGCACATTGTGATAGTGAAGTTTTCTGGGATTTCAACTCTAACCATCTAGCCATTTATTTATATATATATATTCTTTCTTTTTTTCTTTTTCTTCCCTTAGTTTTCTTAGGCTTTCTAGTTCACCCATGTAGCCTATAACCGATGACTCCCAAACCAGATGGTTTTAGGGCACCAGATGAGAAAACATCCCTAGGGTTTAAGGACTCAAGTAAAAAGGCCCACAAACTAAGGGAGATTATTTGATTCTTTTGACCACCGTTAGGCGTGAATAATCATGCTTCTTGAGGCATAATTATCCAGCTTAATAAGTGATGTTTTATTCACACACACACACACACACATATTATATATATTTTTTATTTGCTTTATGGCATTTTAGGTCTTTGTTTTCATCCCAAAAATTGTGTAAGTGTGAAATGCATACTATCTAAGGCAAAATATTCAAGATAAAATTATCTCCCCATCTTTTACTTAACCTATAATTTTAAACAAGATCCATTAATTCGACTAGGTTTAAGATGTCATAATTAAGGCTTTCTTATTTCTAAGATCATCTTAATTTTTTTAAAAATAGATCAAACTTTGTCTTTATTTCAAAAAGTTTTAAAGAAAGAGAAAATTCCTATACAAAAGGGAAGATTTCTAAAAGTATACTAAAAGAGGTGTAAAAGAAAGAAAATCTAAAAACTCTAAGTTAGTAAACCCTCCCCCACACTTATCTCATGCATTGTCCTCAATGCATCGTGATATATGTATGCATGAAACAAATAGAGAGGGAAGGAAAAATTACCTCAAGTGGTGGTTCCGGTGGCGGTCTGATTGGTCCACGAAAGGCGTCCAATCATTCTTACGTGGAGTCCGAAGGAACCCACCAGAGACCTCCATGATACAACCCACTAAAAGATGTATGTATTTATGATTTTTTAAAAAATTTACCCATCTAATTTTCAAATTTTCAAAATAATTTCGGAGTGAAATTTATCAACACCCTTGTCCCAGAATGGAAGATTGATCTAGACTCAGGAAATATAGGAACCAATATTGACTCAGAAAAATGACTCAAGTCAAGTAAAGGTTCGGGAGTCGATATCGTTCAGGAAGTGGGTCCAAATCAAGAAAAATGAAGCTCAAGTCCACAATCATTTCCCCATGATGGAATGTGACTTTCTAAGATTGTGATTCAAGTTCAGGATGACAGGTATGGGAATCAAAATGACTCTAAAATGTTACTCAAATTGGGTAATATAACAGGAGTCAATAATGATTTAGGAATTTGAACTGGATCACAAATTTGAGGATCAAAGTCACATTCCTCATTGAGTTCAATTTCACAAAAATGAGAACTTGCCAATTTATCAATGGGACTTTCAAAAGTATGGAATTGGTCAAGTTCAATATGATCTCATAAGAGATTGGTGATTCAATTTCACAATGGATTGGTACTGGACTCAATACTACTCAGGAAAGGACTGAATTCTGGTGAAGATACCGGAGTCATAATTGAATCAGGAAGTAGAATTGAATCACTAATTTGAGGTCATGATCATATTCATGCTCAAGTTCAATTTCAGGAAATGGATAACTTGTCAAAAATGTCAATGGGATCTTTAACATTTAAAGTTTGGACAAGTTCAGATGGGTGTGCTGAAATTGAATCATGATTTCCAAAATGACAAGAGTCTTGGGTCAGATCAATAGAGTTTGGCATAGCTGAATTGGTCAAAGGTTGATAAGATAGAGTTTCCTCATTCCTATAAATGTTAACCAATTGACTCAATTGTGGCTTCCACCCTATTGACAGACTCAGCAGATGATTTTTGATATTGTAACATAGACTCCTGCAAGATTTCTATACTCTTTTCTAGACTTGATGTATCTCACAAGTGGTTGCTCTAGAATGGGAGTATAAAGAATCTTGGTTTTGAAAATTTTGTGAAGAATGTGAGTCAAAATGTGTTGAGATTGAAACTTGGACTCACACAAGAATTCTTTACTCGTTTCCAGGACAGATGGTTGTTCATTATGAGGAGATGGAACTGAGTAAGACACTTGAATATGTTTTAGACAGGCCAATGTTTTGTGAAGTTGTTGCTCGGCCTCTTGTAGATTGGCTTCTACTCTTTTTTCGAACTCAGATTTTTCTTCAATGGGAGGTTCAGAAAAAGGAGTATAGGAGGCGAAATCGAGGAATGAATATTGTGGATAAGGTGAATATGATGGACAAGGTGGACATGGGGGACAAGGAGGTTGAAAATTAAACTCGGGGGAAGTGAATCCCCATTGACTCTGTGACGAGTTGAAATTATTTTGAAAATTATAGTCATAAGAATGTGGTATGGTTGTATTGATTCGGATAAGGCCAACCCGTGTATGTGGTTGATGCATATTGTAAAACGCCAGGTTGGAATTATCCGAACAAATGGGGTTGGTTGTGAAATATGGATTCATATCGGATTGAAGAATTGTTATTATGAATGCCATTTCACAAACAATCACAAACAAAAAGGTAAAATCAAACACCAAACAAAAAGAAAAGAAAATCAAAACCAAGTCAATAGGAGGGTTGAACCTGGACCTAGATGTCCCCTAGGGGCCACGTCTATTCAAATTTTATTAGGGCTTGGGTTGTGTGAGTGGGGAGATGATTTTTGGGCTAAGGAAGGTTATGAAATCCCACCTTATCTTGTTTGGGTTTTGCCCTTAATTTCAATTCGTGCAAGTGTGCAATATAGATAAGAATATAACACAAAGCGATAAATCACCCACGTGTTTGTCCTATGCTATATGCAATGCCATATTTACATCTCCATCCAATCACAACAACAGAACAAAAATATAGTATTTTGGAATTGAATTGACACGTGCCTAAATGCAAATGTCTAAACCGTTTTAAACGCTTCCAAATACCGTATTTTAGTTCTTTATTTTATTATGGTGTGTAGCAATCAAAGCAGAAAAAATAGCAGCACAAATATACTAGCTATTACAATCAATACATCCAGCACAACAAGATTTACAATCATCACAAATGGCCGCGTTTTCGCGGCAAATGTCGCATTTGCGCGGCAGTTCTTTAAAATCTGGGGCCCTGCTTTCAAGAGCAGGGATATGCAAAGCTAGTTTATATACTGCAATATTAGCACCTGTAAAGCTTGTCCTGCAAACCAAAACAGAGAAGACAATGTTAACAAAAACGTGAAAACGAACCATTCCCTTCCCGGCAAGGGCGCCAAAAATTTGATCAGGCGGAACTAGCACTCAAAAGTGTGTATTTATGAAAACGATGTAAAAGCTCGTATGTGCTAATGTACCTCGATACTTCTGTTATAGCATTGTCTCAACACGGGTCGTATCCAACAGGGAAGGAGGCGATAGAAGCATTGACAGTTCTATTCACGTATTTGTTAACAATTCTTCTTTGTTGAAAGAATGAAAAAGAAAGTGAAAAGAAAAAGAAAAAAAGGAAATCCAGAATGTGGTAGGTGAGGAGAGCTATGAAAACGTCGATGTAAAAACCAAATAGAAGAGTGGTTTGAAAAACAAAATAGAAAAGGAGATGAAACAAAGATGAACTAAGTAGGCGGAGAAAACAACGATGAAAATGATAGAAAGAATTTTGAAAACGATTTCTAAAACAGAGAAAAGAAAACTCATGGCTACTAACTACTAAATGCTCCACTAACCATGCTAACCTCTTTGTTGGCCCAAAGGCCTTTCACCCTAGTTTTGATGATGATCAACTCATGTAGTTATAGTTACTAATGATCTTGTGTTTAATTAGTGACAGATTCATGATCAAGATCTTAGTAGGTGCAATAGCTCAACAAAGGATAAAAGAACAAGATTTGGAGCTTGCATATGGTGATCCAAGGAGTTTTTGGATCAAGCTTGGACCAAGTCAAGAAGATGAGAAGCCTTCAAGTGAAGACTTCAAGAAGATGAAGACTTGGGTCTAGGTATAGAATTTGTATTTTTGTTTAGTAAAAATGTAAAGGATAGATAGTTGGTGGATTGCTCAAGTTATATCACACACACACACTCTTGATTAGAACTCTTGATTTAAAGTGCTTTCATAAAAGATTTTGTTTAGAAAAGAATTTTTATTTGGAAAAAGATTTTTCTTTGTGACAAAAAAAATATTTATCTTGGATTTTGGTATTTCATAGTTCATATCTTTAAACCAAAATCATGATTAGAGCTTTATGTCAAAAACATAGATATTCCATATTGATTGTGTAGTGGATCATATCCATACACACCATGCTTTTAAATAAACTCAAATATCTTGTTTTTGTATTTGATGAAGATTTTGAAAAACAAGTTTGGAAAAACATGTTTTGGAAAAATACATTTTGGTTATTGAGCTAATATTTCCAAGTTACAAAAA